>APFE030615546.1:41525-57080 GCA_000404065.3 Pinus taeda | reverse complement strand
GGCTGCATGCGAGGCTATATGGATGAGGAAGATCCTGGTTGGGTTGTTCGGGTCACACTTGGAGCCTACTGTGATTTATTGTGATAACCATAGTTGCATTAAACTCTTGGCCAATCCAGTATTTCATGATAGATCCAAGCACATCGACATCAGGTACCATCATATTAGAGATTGTGTGCAACGGAGAATCATGTTACTTTCATATATTCCCACGGAGCATCAGGATGCTGATATCTTGACAAAGGTGCTCACCAGGAGCAAATTCGAATACCACAGAGGCAGGATAGGGGTTGCAGATAATCCATATCTTGTTGAGAGGGAGTGTTGAAAATGCAACAAGATGATGGAGCTTAGTGAAAAGAAGTCGCCTTCACTAAGTAGGCCCGCAGGGTATTTTTGGCGCAAAGTCTATTTTTAGACATATGGATCATGGTCTGTGAGTTGGAGGATGCTATTTATGGATGATTGTTGATGTTGTAAAAATAGATGGACCTCTATTTTTAGACATATTGGCAGAGTCTATTTTTAGACTGCCAGTCAAAAAATAGAACAGTCGAATATTATTAGCTCTTAATAATATTTGGACTATAAACATTATCTTATCCTCTTGTAGCACTTCAGTTCGAGCTACCAGATGTGGCACATGCAACTGACAGAAGGAAATATGCTTTTCCTATGGGTTAGTTGAGCTATTGCATGATGGACTTCAGTTAGAACTCAAGTGATTGAATTTGGTGGAGTTGATTGAGGAGTTGATGGAGTTGTGTTATGTTTGACTTAGTTGAACTAGTTGTATTTAGTCTAACTAACAAATACACTAGTGATGAGTGGTGTGAATTAATTATTAATTAATTCACTAATTATAACTCATAAATCAACTAAAGAATACATCAGTTAACTCAGTGCATGGGCAGTTCAGTGGAGACAAGTGTTTAGAGGTGGGTGAAAGGGTGAGACTACTATCAATTGTGACTATAGCTGTGCATGAGATTTGCACAATCATTGATTGAGATTTCCAATGAGGATTACGTAGTACAAGCCAAGGGAATTCAAACATGGATCTGATCTATTCTCAACTTGGATTGCGCAGTAGAGGCAGGGAAACAATGGAGGAGATTTGAACCTGTGACTTGTTCAGATCTGAGCTAGTTTGTGTGTAGCGTGTGGAGATAGTATTGAGTACTTGTGAGGAGTAATGTACTATGTATTGTTACATGTTCTCTATCATTATAATATACAGATAGTTTGGGGTTTTCAGATGTATGCTTTCCCCATTACATACTGTGTTGATATGTGCGATTGATGTTTCAATGTGCACATGCGATTGTTTTTTTTTAATTCCGCAAATTGATGATCAATGGTAGAGGAGGTTATGCATTATGCATGCATTCCGCAAATAGTGTATAATCAGGATAATCTCTATGAATAAGTGTTATATTATTCAATATTTCTACAAGCAATGGCTATAAGGACTAACAATAAGTTTGACCGAGAAACGGTTAGTTGAACAGGATTAAGGGCAAGACCTCTATTTTTATAATTCCAATGAGTATTAAGTTCAAAATTTTTTAAAATAAATTAATTAATAGTTAGTTAAAAAATTATTAAATATATAAATAATAGTGTAATTAATTATTAATAGATGTAAATATAGTTAGTTATATTTTTTATTAAAAGTTAAAGGACATATTTTATTAACTTATAATTCGAAATATATATTAAAATAAATTAATTATAAAATAATATTTATTATATTAGTAGCTATTTAAATATAAATAATTCTAACTATAACATAGAATAAATAGTCCTTAAAATAAATTAATTAATAGTTAGTTAAAAATTATTAAATATATAAATAATAGTGTAATCAATTATTAAGAGATTATTGAATTTAGGCTTCTGTGATCCATATCAATTTAGAGAAGAATCTTCGGCGAAAATCATATAGAGATAATTTTGTCGACACGTTTCGAACCAACCAGTGTGGTTCATCATCAGGACAAGTTGAATTAGCAGATCTTGCTATGCATTATAAATAGATTGGGTAGAATATCCAGGTAATGGCTAGAATAATGACAGCTCGATTTGACCGGGAAACGGCTAGTTAGACCAAAATAATTATTTATTTATTTATTTTTATTATTATTCAAATCAGGCATTTCCCAGTTGAGAATTGATATTGGCAATGGTCTGCTTTTCTTTCTCCATGAGTTCCTTCTGCTCAAAAATAATCTAGATACATGGCCAGATTTCATTTATCTCCTCAATGATATTGTTCCAGATGATTTCTTTAACATGACCCATCATGTGGCCAATAGAAGATTCAACTATTGACTTCTTCCAGGCCTCTATCTTATTTTGAGCTCTATGAAGCTCTGTTGCATGAAAAATCTCAGTTTTCTGGCGATGATCTGTAGAAATTCTTGTTGTATATTAAACTAAT
This sequence comes from Pinus taeda, assembly GCA_000404065.3. Taxonomy (NCBI): domain Eukaryota; kingdom Viridiplantae; phylum Streptophyta; class Pinopsida; order Pinales; family Pinaceae; genus Pinus; species Pinus taeda. The sequence continues at coordinate 54,637 of APFE030615546.1, read as the reverse complement.
TATGCAATGTACTAAAGAAAAAATACTTAATATACTTCTACAATCAAACTTGTGGAAGCTTAATCAATTTTGAGCAAGATCAAACAGAACACATATAATAGAGAATAAGAATCAATCACACATGAAACATAGAAGAATACTCTAGGGAAAGCCTCAGCTAAAAACCCCACTATCTGTATTATCACACAAGTGGAAATATCTCAGGATTACACAAAGCTTTAGCTCTCATAGCTATCCAGCTCTCAGTACAATCCCTCTCACTACTCATAGACAGACTAGACAACTCATATGCCTTTCTCTCTGTCCTCCAAGCCTCCTATTTCCTTGCGTTTTTTTCCCTAGGTGCTCCTATTGTAACCTTGTGTGAAATTGATCTCACACACTGCTCCAACACATTGTAAAAATGCGCAAATCTCAAGGAACAAATTCCTTCTGCATGCAAGATATTTTCTTATAGGAAAATTCTTGCAACTGATAGTACACTATCCTAGCCTTGAATCTCAACTGGGCCTTTGTCTGAACTGACATGCATGAGTTATTTATGAGAGAATATTCAGTTATCTGGAGTACACTAGTTTCATGCATGCATGCATAAACTGACTAAACTCACAATCAGTTCCACAAATTGTTTGAAACTAATCTAACTGGACTTAACTCTTTTAACTGAGCTAACTAATTACAACTCAAATACAACTCATCCTTATCTCCTTGATTAAGGGATAACTTCCTCAATCAAAGGGATAATTGTTGCATGACTTCACAAAGATTTCATGTTTGAATTTCTCCAACTAATTAACTCAGGATGAATTAATTATTTTTCAAACAGCTGGTGAGACTAAATTTGAATCTTAATTCAAGGACAAATTAAAATTGGAATATCTTGAAATGCTATCTTTAGCAACGTTATTTTTAGCATTTCTATTTTTAGCATTTCTTGTTGCTATTTTCAACACTCCCTCTCAATAAGAAAGGGATTATCTGCCAGCCCGATCCTGTCTCTATGGAACTCAAATTTACATTTTGACAATGCCTTAGTCAAAATGTCAGCATCTTGCTCCTCGGCTGAAATATATTGCAACAACATGATCCTCCTCACCACACAGTCTCTGAGATGATGATACCCAATGTCGATATGCTTGGACCTGTCATGAAATACTGGATTCTTAGAGAGTTTGATACAACTCTGGTTATCACAATAGATCACAGTTGGATCCATCCTGTGATCAAACAAACCAACTAGAATTTTCTGCATCTAAATGGCCTCACATGCTGCCTGACTTGAAGCCATGTATTCAGCCTCTTCTTACTTGAGTGCAACTGACCTCTGTTTCCTGCTATACCAAGAAACTGCAGCTGGACCAAGGCTGAAAATTCCTCCTAATGTGCTCTTCTGATCTGATGGACTCCCTGCCCAATCTGCATCTGTGAATTCCTATAGCTTCACTTCCTCTAACCGTCTGTACCATAATCCATATTGAGATGTGCCTCTGAGGTATCTCAAAATATGCTTAGCCACCTTCCAAAACATCTTGGTAGGCTAAACCATAGCTTGACTTAGCTAGTTCACCACATAGCACAAATCTGGTCATGTGTTCACTAAGTACATCAATGAACCCACAAGCTACTGATACGCAGTAGCTTCTACTACTTCTCTTGAAGTAGCATCCTCCTTCCTCCAGTTACCTACTAGAGGAGTCTGCATGGCTTGCACTTCTCCATGTGGAATCTCCTGAGTATCTCATTGGGATACTTGCCTTGAGACACAAACAACTCCCCATCCTTCTGCCACACTTCCATGCCTAGAAAGTAGTGCATGAGACCCATGTCTTTCATCTCGAACTCTCTTGCAAGGTCCTCCTTGCAAGACATGATCAACTGATCATCACCTATCAATATCAGATCATCAACATATAGAAAAATGATCAACTTCTTACCTTCCACCATGATGTGGTACAAGTTCGCATCTGCTTCACTCTTTGTGAAGCCCAACCTGCTAAAGTAGTTGTCGATCCTGGTGTACCAAGCATGAGGTGCTTTCTTTAGCCCATACAAAGCTCTCTTGAGTCAGCACACATGCGACTCGCGATTGAAGGTCTCAAAATATTTTGGATGCTCTATGTACACCTCCTCCTCAATCTTGCCATTGAGGAATGCAGTCTTCACATCCATCTGATGGATCTTCCAACCCATCTGTGCTGATAGTGCCAACATCGATCTGATAGATGAGTACCTTGCTACAGTAGAAAAAGTCTCATCATAGTCGATCCCCTCGACCTGTGAGAAACCATGGGCAACAAACCTTGCCTTATGTTTCTCCACACTACCATCAGTAGCTTGCTTTACCTTGTAAAGCCAACGAGAACTCACAACTGACTTGTTCTCCAGTCTTGGAACTACATCCCAAACATTGTTTTGAACTATGCAGTCATACTCCTCCACCATAACATCAACCCAAATCGATTGTTGCACTGCTTCCTCAAAGGAATATGGCTCGGTCTCAACACATTCCCCAACAAGGGCAATGTATCCAGTGTACCTATCAGGTGACCTCCTCTGTTTGCATTGAGAAGATGGTTCTCCCACATTCTCTCTCGCATTCGATAACAATCTGTCAGCTTCTCTCGTGCACTTCCGCCCATCTCTCGAAGACTCTGCTTGAGTGGATGTCTCCACTCTTGGAACCTCTCCATGCGGCTACTCTGCATCATTTTGAGGCTCCTCCTCCTTAGGAACCCAAATTTCCTCCACATCCTATAGTTGGAGCTCCCTCTCAAGGGAAATTCGCATGGCCTTCTGCTCATCAAACTTAAGATCTCTGCAAACAACTGTCCTCCAAATGGTAGGCAAGTACATACGGTAGTTGTGGGGTTTATTAGTGTACCCCACAAGTATCCCCAATTCAGTTTTCGGCTCAAGCTTCTTCTGGGCATCATTGGTCACATGGAAAAATACCGATGAGCCAAAGATCCTGAAGTGACTCACATCTGGTCTCTTCCCGAAGAAAGCTTCCTCTAGTGTCTTCATCCCAAGAATGCGATGCGGGCTTCTATTCTACAAATAGACCATTGTGTTACATGCCTCAACCCACAAATGAAGTGGTAGGCCTTGGTCATGCAACATCGCCCGAGCTACCCCAACAATTGTTATGTTCTTCTTTTCAGCCACCCCATTTTGTTGTGGGTTATGGGGTGTCATCAACTCTCATTTAATTCCTTCTGCTGCATAGAAGTCCTTAAACTCTTGAGAGACATACTCTCCACCATTGTCACTTCTTAAGGCCTTGATCTTCTTCCCTGATTATTTCTCAACCAAAGCTTTGAACTCACAAAACTTTTAGAAGTTTTGATCCTTCTTCTACATGAAATAGATCTAGCATTTACGAGAAAAATCACATAATACCTTTGTTTCGCGGTGGAGGGTGTCAACAATGGTCCACACACATCTATATGAACTTGCTCCATGATTGCTTCTGCTTGACTGTCTTGATCATGAAAGGAAGATTTTGCATACTTACCCAAGGTACAACCTTTGCATGTGTCCACTTGCTCAAGTTTACCCTTGGGAAGTCCAGTAGAAATATGTTTCATTATCTTCAAGGCCCCATGATGCAAGTGGCCGAACCTCCTATGCCATAACTCTCCAATGTCTTGGCTTTGCACCAATTTTGCTTTCAAACTCAATGCAGCACAATCATCTACCTCCAGCTTGTAGAGATTCTTCACTCGAATCCCAATCCTCTTAGTCTGACCCATGGCTATGTGTCTCAAGAACACCTTTCCTTTACTGATGACTACATCATAGCCTTTGTCTTCCAACATTACAACTGATACCAAGTTCTTCTTTAGTCCAGGCACATACTTTACATCAGTCAGGGTGAGAGGAGCTCCATGCTCCCTTTGAAACACAACTGTGTCTTCACCTGAAACATGGTACTTTCCATCATTGTCCATCTCTATGAGCATCTTGAGGTCTTTCTCCTCCAAGGTACTGAATAAACTCTTATCGACGGTCATGTGGAATGAGGCTCCACTGTCCAGGTACCAAACACAACCCACCATCGATGAAACCATACATGCGATGAGGGTAAAATCCAAATCGAACAGAGAGGCTAGTGCCTCACCTTCTGATCCTTTGGAGAATACCTTCTCGGATTTCTTCAATGGAAAATTAGTTGCATAATGGCCCACCTCATGAAAATGAAAGAATCTCACCTTAGATTTGTCAATCTTCTTCCCACCATGAGAAGAACTCGATTTGGAACGGGAAGCCTTCCGTTTCCCTTTCCTTGCCTTACTCGCTAAGGCTAAATTTTCTTCATCATCATGCTTAGATGAAGAACCATCTCTGGTGCTCCTCCTGATCTCCGCCTACATCAGATCCGACCACAGTCATTCCCAATCTGGTAATTTCTCTCTTCCATTCATTAAGTCCTGGTAGCTATGCCAGCTCTTAGGAAGAATTAGGAGAGAAAGACTCACTATATCATCATCGATTGTTGTTATTCCTACACTCCCAAGCTCATCTCTGCAGGTGGTGAGCTTGTTCTGATATGTAGAAATAGTGTCGCCCTTTTCACACTTGATTTTCTGAAGCTTCTCCTTGAGCGCTAGTTTCCTCTGGTCGTTGTTGTTCTGATATAGGTCCTTCAATACCTTCCACATTGAGAACAGAGTCTCCTTCCCATGGAGACTTGAGACAATATGGTCTCAAACTCCCTCCAGAAGAATATGCCTCGCCTTCTCCACACACTTCTTCCATTCTGCCAATTTTTGGGCATTAGATACTGTTGGCTTAGGTATTTCTTGATCAATGAAATCCTTCAAACCATTGTCTTCTAATACTACCTCCATGTGATCCTTCCATGCTATATAATTCGAGCTGCCATCCAGTGCATACTCGAGTCTCAACCCATGGAACGCCATTGGTGAACTTTGAGGTGTGATAAGAATTAGATTTTGTACCTGCAATCAAGAACTTCAAACTTCAACTTTTCCCTTCTCAATATGTTGTTCACAGCTCTGATCACCTTTGATCCTATACCATGTAGAAATTCTCACTCTAGATTAAACTGATTATGCAATGTACTAAAGCAAAATACTTAATATACTTCTACAATCAAACTTGCAGAAGCTCAATCGATTTTGAGTAATATCAAACAGAACACATATAACAGAGAATAAGAATCAATCACACATGAAACACTGAATAATACTTTGGGGAAAGCCTCAGCTAAAAACCCCGCTATATGTATTATCATACAAGTGGAAATATCTTAGGATTACACAAATCTTTAGCTCTCACAGCTATCCAGCTCTCAGTACAATCCCTCTCACTGCTCATAGACAGACTAAACAACTCATATGCCTTTCCCTCTATCCTCCAAGCCTCCTATTTCCTTGCATTGTTTTCCCTGGGTGTTCCTGTTGTAACCTTGTGTGAAACTGATCTCGCACACTGCTCCAACACACTGTAAAATTGCACAAATATCAAGGAATAAATTCCTTCTGCATGCAAGATATTTTCTTATAGGAAAATTATTGCAACTAATAGTACATTGTCCCTTCCTTTAATCTCAACTGGGCCTTTGTCTGAACTGACATGCATGAGTTATTTATGAGAGAATATTCAGTTATCTGGAGTACACTAGTTTCATGCATGCATGCATAAACTCACTGAACTCACAATCAGTTCCACAAACTATTTGGAACTAATCTAACTAGACTTAACTCAGTTAAATGAGATAACTAATTACAACTCATCCTTATCTCCTTAATTAAGGAATAACTTCCTCAATCAAAGGGATAATTGTTGCATGACTTCACAAAGACTTCATGTTTGAATTTCTCCAACTAATTAACTCAGGATGAATTAATTATTTTTCAAACAGCTCGTGAGACTAAATTTGAATTTTAATTCTAAATTTTAATGCAAGGACAAATTAAAATTGGAATATCCTGAAATGCTATCTTTAGCAATGCTATCTTTAGCAATGTTATTTTTAGCATTTCTATTTTTAGCATTTCTTGTTGCTATTTTCAACATGATCCTCTAGAAGTTTCACTTGATCTTGTAGCTTTTTGATCTCTTTAGTATGGAGAGACATATTTTGTACTACATTGGCCAACTGATCTGCAGCATCTCATGTACTTGTTGTAGCAGATATGGCTGTAGGAATAGTTGTGATAGGAAGGGCTTCCAAAGGGACAAAATTCTTTTTAATAGCTTCCTCCTTTTCTTTAATCAACTTCTCCGTCTTTGTCTCCATTTGCTTGAGCTGTGCAGTCTGCTCCATAATGAGCTTCATCATATCTACCTTTTGTGTCTCTATCTCTTCAATATCCTTAGCCAAAGGATCTTCTATAGCTGGTAGTTTTAACTGCTTCCTCAATGATGTTATGTCTAAATTATTTTTCTGTACAAGTTCCTTTGCAACATTGATGTTTGAAGGATCATAACCCAGTTTGATTACCAAGTCCTCCAGGGTTTTAATCCTAGTGTCTTTGGAAAGTGCAGAGACCTTCTCCATCTTTAGTTGTGATTGGACATTTGCTCTAAGGTAACCTGCAGTTTTGATAAATTCATAGCAATGTTAGTGACAGTTGAAAATATTATTTCCCCAGTCCGCTTATGCATCTCCATTTGGTCAATGGGATGTATAATTTTTACATCAAACTCAAAGGTTGTCTTCTTATAGTCTGATGCTGCCTTGGGCTGTGGCACTTGTGCTTGGAGGAATTCCTTTTGCATTTTTGCTTTTTCTAAATCAAAGGCTAATGGAAACCTGATTTGAGCACTAGAATTCTGCTTTCGGAACTGGTTGTAGGTGTAAATATTCAAGGCTTCATTACTGACTTTTATCTCCTTCAAGATGTCCATTATACTCTTCTCCATTTCCCCTGAAGTAGATGTGCTTGTTTGCATAATTTGATGCTTCTCTTGTGAAGTTGTGGAGGTAGTAGGAGACAATGTGGTATGATCACCCACTAATGAGGAAACAAGTGACTCATTAGTGGGGATAATGGTCTGTTGTTCTGAATCTTTATTGAGGCTTAGTTTGGAACTAAGCTAGGTCTTCTTTCTATACATTAGGTTAAATCCTTCACTGAAATTGTTAGTCCCTAAATGGGACTCTTCCTCTGTGCTTCTCTTGGTTGTTTTCTCTTGCATGGTAGGAGTCTGTACTATAGAAGATGATACTTGCTATTATTCTGCTTCTTGTAAGGTATTCTCAACCCATTCTAGCTGATTTTTGTATTTCTCTATCTTTGACCTAGATCTGTGAAAGTAAGGAGTAGACTTCGTTTCTACTCTTAATTTAGAAATGATCCCTAATGGATCATATGACCAAGTAAAGATAAGGCTAAACTGCATTTCCTTTAAGAGCTTATCTACTTCTTCCCCTGTTGCCCTGCTGTTGCAAATGAAAGGGACAATCTGTGTTTTCATTTTAAACGGGGACTTATTCCTGGTAGCAACAAAGTGGATTTCATCCATATTGATCATCTTCCTTATGTACTCCAAAGAAAAAATCCTCATTGGGAAGAATTTGGGCAACTTGTAAGGTGCAAGTTCACATCCAAATATTCTCAATTCTGTATAGTTCTTGTGTAGGTACAAATCCCCTGTCTAAACTTGATCTGACAACTGCAACACATTTCTTATTTCCTCACTAATCCTCAGTTCTATTATGCTGCTTCGGAGATCTATTGCTGGATGAACAAACATCTCTGTAAATTGTTTATATGTGTACTCCTTTTATTCTTTCATGACTAGAGTAGTCTAAAATGTGACTGACTGCTCGTTTCCTTTTTCATCCAGCTTTTGTAAAGAAAGGTTGATGTTGTCCCCCTGAAAGTAGAAGAACATGTAAACGAATACAGAGGCATACTTCAATACCTCCTCAGTGGGAAATTTGATAAGTTGTTGATGAATTGATTCTACAAGAAGTTGGCTAAAGTTAAACACAATGGATGGCTTAGAATCAACAGAGAAAATGGATAGAAATCCTATGATGGCCTCATATGCCCACTAATAAAATAAGTAGCCAATAAGGTAGGAAACAACTGTGATAATCTGCTTGGCTCTCTCAGGGAAAATGGAGGAGGGATAAGGATGAATTTTCTTTGGTAATGAATCATCTTGTGTCAAGAACAGCTCAAGAGTTTGGGCCCTCTTGGCAAAGTCTAGTTTCTGGTATAGTTCAACTAGTGCTTCATAGGAAAATGGGGTAGCATTCTCTACTGTAGGGGCTTGCATCATATGGTCTATGGCCTGAGGAGTGATGGTAAACATAATTTCTCCAATAGGGGTAATGATGGCCCTTTGGCTTGGCAAATATGATGCATGACACTTTCTAACAAAATCTAGGGTACTACGGGTACGAGGAAAAATGTAATGAGGTAAGTTGGATTCCCACAGTTGGATGTCATCAGACTTGTCAATGTATTTGTCCTCGAGCCAACAATACATCTCAAAAAGGTCAAGTTCATGGAGTTTCTCATGGATTTTATAGTCTTTGTCAGCCATAGGAATGTGATGAAGATTTATGGGAGGATAGATCAGAGGATTGACAATTTCCTCTGGTCCTTTTTCCTTTGGAGGCATCTTGGCTAAGGCTAAGAACATGAGCGAAAACTGGATGGGAGGATTGAATATATAGAGGGAATCATGTTTTGGGGGCAAAATTAGAGGTAACAGGCTAGAAATGATCGAGAAGAGAGTGTTGCTTGTGGTTGAAAATGTTGAGATTGAATCCAGCAAACCTGTAACAAATCAATTATCAGTGATAAAACATGAACTCAGTAACCTGTTCACAGGTGGAAAGGAGGTTTATATAACAGACTTTGGTTTTTTCGTTAAAGGAGTGTGGGTCTGTTGAATTAACAGCTAAACAATTAATTATTTAACGAGTTAATTCTTGAGGGAATGAATGTGATTTGATGAAGTTAACAGACAAATTATGTGTCGAAAGGTAAGTGGAGGGAGTGCAACAGGTAAGAAAGCGGTATCGGGAGTGAGGGAAACAACTTTTTGGAGGGGGGGAGAGTGGTTAGTGGTTTCACCTAAGGGGGGTCCGAAACATTGTGGAGCTGACATGTAGGGGCAGGTGCAGTTTTGTATAACGCCCATTTCAGACCTCCCCCCCTGACAGTAAATATCGGATGGTGAGGGGGGCCCAAAATCGTATGTGGGACATAAGATCTTAGGAGATGAGGGGAGATGAAGCGAGAGGTAGCAGAGGGTTAACTCATGACGTGATGGGTTATTTGGTGGGGTCAAGTATTAATTTAATGAATGATATGGAATATGCACAATGTATGTGGGGTCTCAAAACATAGGGATAGGGATTAATATTGAAATTGCTTGATATATAAAACCTTAGAGTAAACCTTTACTCCTATGTCTTTTTCTTCTGCATATGAGAACAATATTTGGTAATTGCCTTGTGGCACATTTAGACTACTAGCCCGTGCATTTATAAAAACATGAAATGAAGCCTTTCTTTTCTTTTTGCTTCCCTAACATTTTATTTTCCGTTTTCCTTCTTTATTTAAGGAAGCTAACACCTAACATTTTATTGATATGGATGCCTATAAAACATTAAATTGGCTTAACATTTTAACTTTTCTTTCTTTTCATCCACATCCTAACTTAACATTTTAAAATTATTTTGACTAATATTCTAACTTATCAAAATCAAATAATCTTACAACATGGCCTTCTCTATTAATTCTTTATGTTCAAATATAATATGAATAGAAGGCCAAATATCATTCATTGAGTCAAGTATGTTCATCCAAATTGTTTCCTTGGCTTGGGCCAAGGTCTAGCAATAGATGTGTCTCTTTCTACCTCGTGCACCTTTTCCAAAAGTCTCTAATTTTTGTCCAATTTTGCAGCCCGAGTAGCTTCGTCTTTGGCCTTCTTGACTTCCATAGATTTAAGTTGGCTCTGTAAGGGCTCAATTTCCTTTTATTGCAAGGACATATTTTGCAGTCCTTGTGCTACTTGCTCAACACTAGGAGTCTGAGTAGAAGTAGAAGGTACAATAGTTGTTGTTGTGGAAGGCAGTTGAGAAAGAGGCACAACATCCAAGGGAACAATGATCATCTTCAAGTTGTCTTCTTTCTCCTTTAGCAACTTCTCCAACTATACTTCCATCTGTCTGATCTGTATATTTTGGTCAATAATAAGCTGCATCATGTCTGCTTTTTGAGCTTCACCTTCTGTAATGTCCTTGGTCATTGGATCCTCTGTAGCTGGCAACTTGAGTTGTTTCCTCAATGCTGCAATGTCTAAGTTTTTCTTCTTAATAATTTCTTTGGCAACAATAACATCCTTAGGGTCATACCCTATCTTGATCACCAAGTCTTCCAAAGACTTGATCCTGTTGTCTTTGGCCAAGGAGGAGACCTTCTCCATCTTCAATTGTGACTGTACATTTGCAAAAGAAACCTGCAATTTGGATAAAGACATGGAAATTTTAGTGAGGGTGGAGGATATCATCTCACTAGTTTGTTTGTGCATCTCCATTTGATCAATGGGATGTATGTCCTTTGTGCTGAACTCAAAGGTGGTGCTCTTGTAGTCAGCTGCTAATTTAGGTTGTGAAGTCTGAGCCTCAAGGAAGGACATTTGCATTCTGCCATGTTCAATATCCTATACTAACAGAAGTCTACTTTGTGAAATGGAAGTCTGCTTCCAGAATTGGTTGTAGGTGCTATTCTTCAAAATCACATTTATGAGCTTTATTTCCCTGTACCTGTCAAACATTATTTTCTCTTTTTCTATCTGGATAGTGTGTGTTTCCAGATCGATCTCCTTATGACCCTGTGAAGATGAAGGTTCAGAAGGAGAAGTAGTGAATTTCATGGTGGCTGGTTGTGAATTTTTGATGATGATAGCTGCTTGTTGTTCCATTTCTTTATCCACTTCCGGTTTGTGAGTCACCTTGGGCCTTTTTCTGTAACTGATTCTAAATTCTTTGGCTTCACTTCATGTTGGCTTATTGGGGCCTAAACCAGGTTCAAAGTTAGGTTAGCAAAACAAATCCCGGTACTACTGGCCCTTTCAGCAATAGTCCGCAGAGTGTGGATTGAGGTCTCACCCGAAGTAGTATGGGAGGGTGCTAGAACAAGGTTTCCGCACCCTAGAGATGTCTAATGAGTTCAAGTGGTCCGCGGTTCGACCCTACGTGCACGTCACTATGTGCACTTTCCCGTACCTTGCAGCCTGAGATGATGCCTTCGCATAGCCTTACTTGGGGGGCAAATGTTGTTATTACCCAAGTCCTTACTAGTATTCCAATGTTAGTTGATTAACTTAGCCTACTTGCATTCTTTAAGTTATGCTTAAAAATAATAAACCATTCATACACGTGCATGGAGTAAATTGTTGGGTTGTGTTATATTCTTTCCACGATTAACCTACGTAGTGAACCGGGGGTTAGAGGGGGGGTGGAGCCCCCCCTTTGTTGCGCCGATTGCGCAGCGGGGGGCTCATAGGGGGGCAACAGCCCCCCCTATCCGGGGGGTTTGAAGGGGGTGGGTAGCCCCCCTCTACAGGGTCCGGGGCAACACCCCGAAAAAAAAGAAAAATTGGACCCTATATTAGGTTGGGCGAACCTACCTATGGTTTTCGGTCCATGGTTTTGGACGCGATGGTTTTCGGTCCATGGTATTGGATGCTTCGACATGTATAAATATGTATTGTAACCTTGAAAGGAACATAATGAAAAATCAAGCTGGTAGTCCCAGTTTTGGGATCCAGTGCGAAATCTCTATGTATATGTGTTTTACGTGTTATGCTCTCACATTTTTATTTTTTCTTGTGATTTAGAATTCGTATGCAAGTAATTTCTGTACGGGGTTAAAACCTACATAAATAAATAGTATATTTGCAATTTATATCAAACATGCATTAACCCAAGAACAAATACACAACTTGATAACAAACTTCTCTTTATTATTCCTTCTTTGGTTACAGACTTGACTCCGCCCTGCACATTCAGCTGCAGGGATCCATGCACTTAGTTGCGGACTACTAAGCCTCTGTGCACTCAGCTGCAGAGCCTTCTCCTACTCTACAACCTAAGACACACTTAGTCACTTAGAATATTTCTTCTCTCTACTACTTCACTATGCTCTTAGTTATCTTTTACACTTAGAGCCTCGCTCTATTTATACAATCCCATGGTCCACGGACCATGGGTAGGTCTATCCAGCCGATATTACATTACAAAACTAGGGCAGACAACCCTGTGACTCTATCATACATTTCACGCTCTGCACCCGCAATTCGCAGAGTCTTTACAACAATATCGAATCAAAACTTGGGCTTTGAGCCCCAAAACATGCCTTGGGGGGATTCCATTCCCAACAGGCCCCCAACACAAACATTGTGACTCACCCTCGAGTCACTCTATCAGTGCGACAATCTTTGCACGAAGCCCCTCCAACTATTCTTGAACTGTGCTAAGGTCAGCAGTGCACTGAGCTGCTACTTGTTGAATCTGTTGCATCCGTTGTTCTGAGACTTCTGTATTGGGACTGCTTCCCTACATCTATACTGATATCTATTGCATATGTTTATAGTCCCACACCCTTGTTCGGATCCTTGGAGCGAGAAGACTATGCCTTTGCCAGCTAGTCAGACAGCTGACCCACCCGTGTCGTGCTTCAAGTGGCTGCCATTCACTTTTCCTAGGAAGGGTTCTTGTTACCGGGAATAGTGGCCACTCAGATGCTACTATTCCCACTAAGACTGGTAGCTATCTTAGAAACAAACAAGTAAGGTCTACTTTTGTTTTCCTTTATGAAAATATACAAGAGGGGAACCAAGGAGACCAACCTTAGTCTTGCGCTTGATTTCCTCTCCTTCCTGATAGAGCTTTGTCGCTTCTTCTTCATCTACCCAGCTTCAAAGAGCACCTGTGGAATCGCAGCAACATACTACTATCGAAGAACAAAGATCTATATTCATAAATAACACAGGACCAGATGTGTGTTAACCATACAAATGCATATATAAGTAAACATACAAGAATACGGAGGAAAACTTGAATAGCTTTATTAAGATAAAAAGTAGCAAGAGGATTACAACCATATGTTCTG
>APFE030615545.1:0-11093 GCA_000404065.3 Pinus taeda | reverse complement strand
TCTCGACATACTTCCTTTGGTTTAACCAAAGCTTCCTCTTTGCTCGATCTCTTTTAATTTCCATGCCCAAAATATAGTTTGTAGCACCAAGATCTTTCATGTCGAATTTGGAGGAAAATGGGGTCTTTAAATGCTCAATAATTTCTTTGTCATTTCCAACTAGTAACATATCATCCACATACAAGACTAGATAAACAACATAGTCACCAATTAATTTAAAATATACACAGTGATCTACTTTTCTTCTGGTGAAGACAAGTCCTCATATAAATGTATCAAATTTACGATACCACATCCTTGGTGATTGTTTTAACCCATACAGACACTTCTTTAACTTGCATACCAGTTCTTTCTTACCCTTCACTGCAAAGCCTTTAGGTTGCTTCATGTAGATTTCCACTTCTAGATCCCCATGAAGAAATGTTGTCTTCACATGTATCTGTTCTACCTCAAAATTGAAAGCAACAACAACAGATAAAGGTAATCTAATAGAAGTTACCTTGCCAATAGAAGAAAAAATATCACCAAAATCAATTCCCGACACCTAGGAATAACCTTTTGCTACCAACCAAGCTTTGTATTTCTCCTATTTCCTTCTGCATTTGTCTTCCTTTTGAACACCCATTTGCTGCCAGGGTCCCCTTCCAGCTAGCAACTCCACCAGATCCCAGGCCTCATTTTTGTGCAAAGATGCCATTTCATCAACCATGGCCTCTTTCAAGAGTTTTCCATCCTTTGAATATAATTCTTCCTTCACAGTTCTGGGATCATCGTCAGTAATAGATAAAGAAAAATTTGAATAGAATGTAGATGGACTATACCTTTCAGGCTGCCTTCTTTCTCGAACTGATCTTCTCACAGCCGAGTTTGTGGCTCTTCATCTTCTGATTCCTCCTCTGCTACAGAGTCTGATTCTTCCTCCTTTAGTTCAAACTCTATCTTCACAGGTTCCTTTGGTTGGACTTCATGTTTAATAACATCTTTCACCTCTCTGAACACCACATCTCGACTGTACACAACCTTCCTTGTTACTGGGTTCCAAAGCTTATAACCCTTTAAACCATCCTTATACCCAATAAAGATGCACTTTTCAGATTTACTACCCAACTTGGTTCGTTTCTCCTTTGGAACATGTACATATGCATCACATCCAAATACCCTCAGATGTGAAAGAGAGGGTTTCTTACCAGTCCATACCTCTTGTGGAGTCTTATCCTCCAATGCTAATGAAGGTGACCTGTTGAGCAGGTAACATGTAGTATCCACTGCCTCTGCCCAGAATTCCTCTCCTAACCTCGCACCATGCATCATGCTTCTTGCCCTTTCCATCAATGTTTTATTCATTCTTTTTGCAACTCCATTTTACTGAGGTGTATACGGAGTAGTCTTCTGCCATGCTATACCACACTGCTTACAGAATTCTTCAAATTCCTTACTACAAAACTCTACACCGTTTTCTGTCCTCAGCACCTTTATCTTCTTCTCTGTCTGGTTTTCCACCAGAGCCTTAAATTCTTTAAACATGTCAAAGACTTCAAATTTATTCTTAAGGAAATATATCCATGTATTCCTTGAGAAGTCATCTATAAATGATACTTAGTACATAGACTTACCTAGTGATGGAACCTTCAAAGTTCCAAACACATCACTGTGCACAAGTTCTAATATCTGTTTCGCCCTCTTATTACCAGAGGGGAAACTCACCCGATTCTTCTTCCCTTCACAAAAATCAATATCCAGAGAGCTATTAATCATACCTTCTACCATACCTTTACCAAGAAGTATCCAAAGGCCCTTTTCTCCAATATGTCCAAGCCTTTGATGCCACAGCATGGTCTTCTCTCCAGAGACCACTAGATTTTCTGCTCCACTTTCAGGAACCACAGAACTATTGCACCCATCAATAATAATGCTACCTTGCACCTCGTACAGAGTTCTAATCCAAATTCCCCACATTAATACCAGTGCTCCTCGAACCATCTTGCAGGTATCCTTCTCGAACACTATTTTTACACCTGCATCATCCAACTCGATAACAGAAAGCAAATTTCTGGCTAATGCAGGAATATGTAGATTACCTGGAAGCGTTCTAACCCTTCCACCTTGCAACTTCAACTTTACTTTTCCGTGACCAATGATTCTAGCCTTCCTATCATCCCCCAAGAAGAAATCACCACCATCATATTTTTCATACTCACAGAACCACTCTCTATGGGGAGTGAAGTGAAAGGATGCATTTGAGTCAATCAACCATGCCTCATGATCTACATGTGTACTTGAAGAAGCTAACTACACATCCCCACCTTCATCTGAGGTTGTCTTCACCTCTGCAGAAGGAGCCTCATCAGATCCCTTTCCTTTATCAGGAGCTTTATATTTACAGTCCCTTTTGTAGTGCCCTTCCTGTCCACATTTCTAGCACACCACCTTTACAGGTTTTCCTAGAAATCTAGATCTCCCTTTAGATTTAGATCTCCCACTCAATGACTTATTTTTGTTTCTGTTCTAGGTTTACCCCCATACAGATAAGGCATCACCATTTTGGCTCTCCATATTTTTCCATCTCATCTCCTCTATCAGTAAGGATGATAATATTTCATCAAAATGTAAGGCAGTTGCATTGCTACCTGTTGCACTAACCAGACTATCCCACGAATTTGGTAGAGAACACAACAAACTGATGCACTTATCTTCATCTGAAATTTTAATATCAATAGATGCTAACTGACTTACCACAGTATTAGATGCATTCAGATGCTGTGTCACCGAGCCTCCATCTTTCATCCTCAGGTTAAGCTTTTTCCATAGGAACAATTTATTCACCAGAGACTTAGATTGGTACAAAGTCCCTAACTTGTCCCACAAAGCCTTTGCCATAGCTTCCCTTGATACATTCAGCAATACTGAATCTAAGACACATAATCGTATTGTGCTCTTTGCCTTCCGATCCAACTTCTTCCATTCTTCATCGAACACTCCCGTTGGTTTAGTACCCATATCTACCCCAATCCACTTGTATTTATCTACCAAAATATCCTCCATCTTGAGTTTCCACAACTCAAAACTCTGACCATTAAATTTCTCGATCTCTATCTTTCCACTACTCTCCATCTTCTTTCACCACCATAATTGATCTTACAGATCTCCAACTGAATAGGGTCTACCACAGGCCCGAGCGAAATCCCTCAGCAACAAAGGCGTCCCCTTGAAGCCAAAACAACTCTTAAACCAAAAGTAGGTTTTAATTTCGTACGAAAATTACCTGCATACGAATTCTAAAACACAAAAAATAAACATTGAGATCACAACACATAAAACACATATACACAGATATTTTCCCCTCGATCCCAAAATCGAGACTACCAGCTTGATTTTTCATTATGTTCCTTTCAATGTTACAATACATATTTATACATGCCAAAGAATCCAATACCATGCACCCAAAATCATCGCGTCCAATACCCAGATCGAAAACCATCGCGTCCAATACCATGGACTGAAAACCTTTGCGTCCAAAAAAACATGTGCGAAAATCATGCACAAAACCATAGGTGGGTCCGCCCAACCTAACATAGGGTTGAAAACAAAAATTTTCCAGGGCACTGCCCCGGACCCCATAAAGTGGGATTACGGGTGCCCTTAAAACCCCCTATTAACTACGTGGAAAGAATATAACACAACCCAACATATTTTACATGGAGAGTTGTCAACCCATGGAAACATCTCTAACAAACAACTAGAGGAAGGAGGATGCCACTTTAGGTGAAGTGAATGCTACCATTTATCAGCAGCTAGTGGGTCCACTCATGTATCTTGTGAACACATGACCATATATGTGATGTGCAGTCAACCAGTTAAGCCAAGCTATGGTTAGGCCAACCAAACTATTTTGGAAGGAAACTAATTATGTTTTATGGTACCTCACAAGCACTACCCAGTTTGGACTATGGTGCAAACAAGCAGAGGGAGTGAAGTTGTGCAGCTTCACAGATGCAGATTGGGCACGAAGTCCATCAGACTAGAAGAGTACATCAAGTCTAATTTTTAGTGTTGGGTCCACAGTTGTTTCTTGGTAAGACAAGAAGCAAAGATATGTGGTGCTCATCTAGATAGAAGCATAATACATGGTTGCAAGTTAAGCAACACATGAGGTGATATGGATGAGAAATATACTTGTTGGACTATTTGCTCAGATGATGCATCCAATTGTGATAATTAGAGTTGCATCAATCTCTCTTAGAATCCTATATTTCACGATCAATCCAAGCATATAGATATCCAATATCATCATTTATGGGACTATGTGTAGAGGTATATGATGTTGCTAGACTTCATTCTGATAGAGGAGTAAAATGTTAACATTTGGACAAAAGCTTTGTCAAGAGGGAAGTTCGAATTCCTTAGGTGCAGGATAGGGGTGGTTGATAATCCATTTTTTATAGAGAGGGAGTCTTGAAAAATGCAACAAGAAATTCTCAATTCTAATTTTCCTTGATTAAATTGAGAAAATTTGAATTTCCACATCAACAGACAGCTTGGATGCAATTAACTTGCGTGACATGGCTTGTGTCACCTGGTTTACTCAGTAAATTTGAGTTGTAGGAGTTAGAGTTCAGTTAAGCATGTATGATTGCTAATTTGTAGTAACCAAAGTCAATTATCTCAAGTTGTTTTCATTTAAACCAGTTCCAACTGCTTGAGGAACTAGTGGAAGGCCAATTGTGCAACGAGACTTCAACAAAACTCAGTGATCATCCAATTAACTAATCAATGAACCCAAAGTAGCTAGTGCATGGACAATTTGAGTTCCCCAACTGTGGTGGAGATTTCAAGGCAGTGTAACATCAATTGTATATTAGCCTTGAGTGTACAGGTGTTGCATGCAGTTAGATGATTAACCTTGGGAATTCCACAATCCATTTTGTAAAAATTTCTAAATAATAGGGGCCTAATTTCTCAAGGAATTGTGCAAGGAAATATGTGCTCAAGCAGAGGTAGAAATTTACTAAGTATGGGTTAGAGCTTCCTAGTGAGCAGAGACACATGCTATTCACTTACTAATTGTGCTTAGTTGAGGAAATAAATTGCAATACATTTCTATTCATCATATTAATGTAAGTAGACATTGGAGTTTTTAGCATATTGCTTTCCCTAAGAAAAATTTTGTGTGCATTTGTGTTATTTATTATTGCATATATGAAATTTTTGTTCTAAATTGTGAATAAACTTCTAAAGAGTAGTAGAGTAGGTTTGTGTCTTAACTTCATGAGTAGTTGCAACTCTACACCATAATTTCTACAAGGATGGTGGCGGAAAATTAAAGAATATTTGTTAGTAGACAATATGCCTATCTCAAAATATGCATGACAACTTTTGTGGGAAGAAGACGCTGAGGATAAAATATTGGATTGTGGAATAATTAATCACAAAATTCACAAGGGTGATAATTTTGGTTGTAGGTGTGGAGGTAGATGAATTGAATATAATTTTGGCTACGGGTGTATAGGTAGACAAGTTACAGTTACTCCTTTGATTTTTGTCGATGATGTGTTACTATTTGTGTTACAAAACATTTTGTCATTGTCCCTATACTCCCCATTCATTGATCCCAAAGGACCTCTATAGTGAACCCCACATGCTTCGCCCTCATGAAGAAACTCCCATTATGTCCCTTTTCATGAGTATATCATTTCCCTTTTACACCATTTCCCCTAAAACTTCTGTTTTGTCCAGTTCACAAGGCCAACGCTAATGACCTTTGTCTCCCCCGCATCGATGTGCAGAGATTAGCACTATTCCCTGCGTCGATCAGTGACTGAGCTATGTTCCAGTCACGCCAGTCATATTATGGAAAAAAATTTAGATTAGACACGAAGCTTCCAGCTCTAGAAACTTCGTAACAAAAGTTTGGTAAATGGTTTGATTGGATGGGGTCAAGGATGATAGTTTGGGCTCCTTTACCTTATAATGATGGAACTACCTCAAGGGATAAGTCCTTCTACCATGAGAAGAGGATCCATCTCCCATCCATATTTCCTATATGAACCTCCCTTCTTCCCAAGCACAAGCTAGTTAGAGTGTTGGCTGAGTGTGAGAATACTATTTTGATTAGACAAACAAGCTATTACTAATTGTAACCATCTATTTGTGTGAGGGAGAAGTGTGTTTGGGCTTGGAGTGAATTATAAAGGGAAAATCCTTTAAACTATTGTTGTTTGAATCCATCATGGAATGCTAACAAAAGTGTGTGGGAACCTGGTCTTGTCAGAGGATGTTACAATTGGCAAATAGGGCCAAACTCCATGGGGGTCATCTTACTTATGGCAACTGATATTTTTCTTCGATCCCTCTCATAGATAGGTGTAGGATTGATCTAAAGATAATTAAATTCCAATAAGTATTCATGGAGTTATGAATTTATATGCACTATAAGAGAATTCATCAAGGTCAGCTTGTAACCAAAGAAACCCCACATGTGCTCAATGTTTTAGTATAAATAGAGGTGGCCTTCAAGTCATTTCAACAGACTTGGGATATCTTCCTCTCTCTACTTATGTTTGGGTTTTAGTAGGAGGAGAGATCCTAAGGAATAATGTTGCCCTGATCTAGAGGGCAAAAAAGCTAGAAAATACGAAAAAGCCAAAAAAGCTAGAATTGTCGGAAAAGACAGAAAAGCCAAAAATGCTAGAAAAGCTAGAAAAGCCAGAACTATCAGAAAAGTTGAAATTGTCAAAAAAGTTGAAACTGCCGGAAAAGCTGGAACTATTGGAAAAGCCAGAAAATCTAGAAAAGCTGGAACTGCCAAAAAAGTCAGAAAGGATGAAAAAGTCGGAAAAGCCGGAACTGCCGAGACTATCGGAACTGCCAGGAATAATTGGAACTATCGAGAACAGTCAAAACGACCAGAATTGTCAGGAACTGTCGAAACAACCAGAGGATTTGTCTCCAAAGGAGCGTAGCATCTAAGGGACAACTAACTAATATTGGGAAAGTTGTATGGTACTTAGCAGCAAATACACCAAGCATGCAATGTTATAGCTAGCATGCAAGGGACAACTAGCATGCAACAACAAGCATACTAGGGACAACAGACAAGCAAGGGACAACAAGCAAGCAAGGTGTAGCCAACACGTAGGTCAGGATGGCAACATGGTGCAACAATGGCACATAATGCAGTACAATGATGGGTACGTTCATGATTGATGAAGCGTGATGAGATGCAACATAGTGATGATGGGTGTAGCATGGTGCAGTGCGATGAGGTGCAGCATGATGACAAAATGTAGCACAATGATAGGTGAAGTAGTCACCTTGGAGAATTAGTTGAAGCAACATGTCTTCAACTTATCTCACGTATCATCTTCATAGAGATGATCTATGCTCTTATCGAGATAAGTCAAAGTGTTGACCTCTGTTGTAAATGTACTATCTCTCTCTCCCTCTCTATTGAACTATTGAATAACATATAAGAAGAATTGATTAAGGGTTTCCCCACAATGGGGTTTGTCCCTGGCTAGCACCACATCTTTTGTCCTCTTGTCTTGGCTTGTCTTCTGCGATTTATGTTTATGTTCTATCTACAGTTTACTTTAATGCTAATGTGATTGCTAATCTAGAAAAGGTATGGAGCTAACTGTGAAAAATGAAATAAATTTCTCTAAGCATAGAACATACCTAAAATTAACATGGTATTAGAGCTGAGGTGAAGAAAATGCCTAAGCAAGAGTGAAAAAGAAATCACCGAAGACAGTTGGGAAAGGAAAAAAGGATTAGTGGATTCCTCATTGCTCTTCAAATTCACCAAGGGTGAAGTTGAAACAGAAAATATTATTAGAATAACGCAATGAAATATGGCCTACCTAAAGATGACTTCATTGGAAGACTCGATCTCAGGGTGGAAGGAAAGGTAGATAACTAGTTTGGCCGTTATGTGAAGGAGTGTCCAAATGGTAGGGACACATCCCTTGATGATGATAACAATCATTCTAGGGACATCCTCAATGATCAAAGGAATGACAGGTAATGCAGGTCATCGAGGAAATGGCTTGCTCTTCATAGAAAGCAAGGAACCCCAGGTATGAAGAATCAAATGTTATTTCTGATAAGATAAAGAAGCGTTATCTTGTATTGGCCCTCTCCTTCAGATTCTTTGGGAATCTGGCTTATGGATTGTATTGCTTCAAGGAACTTCATCGAATAGATGGGTTAACTCTCTAATTTGGTAGAGATGGAAACAATTATGGGATTATACTTGGAGCCGATGCCACCTATCCTAGAAAGGGTGTAGGGAATGTTAACTCTCAATTGAATAAGGGTAACTTGATTCATTTACAGAATCTCTTTTATGTACCTAATCACAAGAAGAGGTTGATGTCCATCTCGGAAATGGAAGTCAAAGGTTTTAGGGTGGCATTCATCTTTCCATCGATGAATGCCACCCTAAAACCTTTGACTTCCATTTCCCTGGGAAGCCCAAATAGGGAAAAGGAGGCAGTTTTTGATGCACGATTAGCAATCGTGCATAGGTGGGAAAAACCCCTTGAGAAGGAGAGGCCCTGAGCACTCATTCACATGGGAGCCGAGAAAACTGTGGAAAAAAAGGCTAACGGCTAAAGGCAGGACCTGCACTCTAAAACCGGCAGTATTTATGGGGGGCACCCTTGGGTGGTAAGCATATTTGGCGAAAAAGGAGCAATTCCACTCAGCACCCGGTGTGTGGCAAGCAGAGGAGATAGAAAACTGTCGTTCATCACGTGCTAATGATCGAGCACGTCAACCACGTGAAATAAGTGAATGGCGTCGGATCTCACGGATCCAAATCTAACGGCTAAGATCACAACTGATGGAGAAGATAGAATTGACAAGGGATTAAGCTGCGATATGTAAGAATCTGAGGTCTGATTTGATGTGGAGGTGGCAAATGAATCATTTCTCGACATAACCGAAGAATTGAACCAACGAGGAAAAAGCTGGTGTAGCTCATAGGAGGACAAGTGGCCACTCCCTGTGAGCCTGATGATGATGCCAAGACATGGAACTGCAAGCGAATCTACAACAGGCAATCCAACGGAGGTGGAAGGGGAATCGAATAGCCATGAGATCGAATGGCCTTAAAGCCATGAACAAATAAAGAAGAAGACACCGAACTCTGAGAGGAAGACAAGGAAGAAGAAGAGGAAGATAGAGAAGAGAAGAAATGATAGAGAAGGAAAAAGAAGGAAGAAAACAGAGGGCTGAGCTGACCAAAGGTAGCATCGTGCACTAGAGAGCTTGAGAAATTCAAGCCACCCCTGAGGGGATCTGTCAGAACTGAGCACCACATTGGGCTCCTTCCATTAAATACCAAAGAGGTCAAGGGCTGGTAAGGAAAAGAGTTTGTGCACTCTAGTGGCTCGGGAAATCCAAGAACCAACCTGCCAAGCAAATTCAGTTTCAAGAAACTCATATTCAGATCCTTCATTGTAATTCTCTGATTTAAGACACAGTAAAGAAGGCCACCACTGAGAGCTGGACCAGAGATGTAGCTCTGGAGGATAGGGTGAACTCCTTATTAATTTAATGTGTTCTTGTCTTTTCTTACTTTGTTTCTCTGTTTTTTTCCATTTTCCAATGTCTATGTATTTGCAATCTGACCAATCCGTTGACTAAATAACATAGACACACCCAAGCACATGAGTCTGTAATACCTTCATTCAAATAATTCTTAACTGAGATCACTCATAGGGTGATTTTCAGATCAAGTGGTATCAAAGCTTCTGGCTGTAAAGTTTAGACAATCTTGTGTTGGTTTAGCTGTTGAATGCTCACTAGATCAAAGCTCAAATTATGAGAAGGAGAGTTGGTTGGAACTAATCCTAAAATTGGGAGAGTCTATCCTCGGAAGACAATGTTAAAGGAAGGTTCTATGGGGCTAGACCCTCAATTCATAGAAAGCTTCCTACCTAGAAATTCCATGGTAGAAGAAATGTATAGGGACTTTAGAAAACACAAGGCTGAAGACTTATCTAGCTCTAAACAAGACAAAGAAGAAGATGAGTCTCACTTCCATGACCACTCCAAAGGAAAAGGGAGAGAGGAAATCTTTCTCACGCCTCCTAATAGCCCTGTGCATAACAAGAAAGCATCTTTAATCAAGCTAGATGTTAACTTTGATTTTCCTATATATGATTGAGAGTTAAATGTAGAAAAGTTGGACAAT
Organism: Pinus taeda; assembly: GCA_000404065.3. Taxonomy (NCBI): domain Eukaryota; kingdom Viridiplantae; phylum Streptophyta; class Pinopsida; order Pinales; family Pinaceae; genus Pinus; species Pinus taeda. The sequence goes on along the minus strand of APFE030615545.1, from coordinate 895 downwards.
TGGATAAGACAAATTGATGTTTATTGCAGAGTACAAAACATCGATTTAGACAAGAGCAAGATTCAGATGGCAAGCCTACACCTAGGGGGCACTGCCCTGGTTTGATGGGAAGGCAGAACCCAAGCTGATATGGAAAGACATGGTAATCTTACTATCTCTGTCTGGATTGAATTTGTTTCTGCAATCAAAAAGCAGTTCTATCCATTGGCCTACATGCAACAAGCCATGATGAGTTGGCAAACTCTTCGGCAGTTGAAAGGGAAAAGTCTTCAAGGGTACACTCAAGAATTTAGAAAGAGAGGATTGATTCTAGGAATCTCATTATACTCACTTAAAACTCTTTTGAAATATATTGGTGGTCTACACAGCTACATGAGGCATACCATCCTCATATTTAATCCCACTAGTATAGATGACGTATCTGTACAAGCTACTCATCTAGAAGCTAGACGAAAGAATGGAAATCTAGAAGTTGGGGGACCATCCCAACCCACTGCAAGCAAGAGCAAGGAGAAAAGAAAGCAGAAGTGGAAAGCAAGGAAGGTTAACACTACATAGAAAATTAAAGTTTCATGCACTCACTCTAAAAAGGATGGGCATGATGATGAGCATCGTTGGATTGTGCATCCAGAGCTAAGACTGTTACACTGAATTTTGTCACCTTGACTATCTGCAGTTATATGGCCCCATCAATAGCCATATTGTCCTCTTTGTCAAGCCCCATACCTCTTCTCTTCATGTCAAAACTTCAAAAGGGAGAAAGTCACTTGAAAACATGTTTATCTCTGGGTACGCAGGTTCTCTCTACCTTGCCTGCGTGTACGCACTCCAAACACACTGTACCTGCGTACTTGTACGCTCTGTAAGCTAAAGGTTGGGTGCGTACCCCTGTAAT
>APFE030615519.1:0-14752 GCA_000404065.3 Pinus taeda | reverse complement strand
AAAGAAGCACACCATAAACACATAAAGCCACATGAATCCCAAATAGTGTTGCAAAACCCTAGTCTTTCCTTTGCCAAAAATGCAGATAAGATATGTACAATAGAGTGTCAAGCTATTCCCAAGAGTCCAACCCTGAAAATGACTAATAAAATACATAATATAGGTAAGCCAACAAATTCCCTTTCCTCTAGGGATTGAGCTCATCATCCTAGGAGCTGTTTCAACCAATTCTAAACAAAGCACTACAATCTAGGCAGTCAAAACAACTTGCCTCTATAAGCTAGGAAACCAATTCATTCATTAAATTTTTGCTATTGTGTGAATGAATCATCTAGAATAGTTAAATAAGTGTCAAATCAACATAATGTTTCATTAATTACATCAAGAGGGGTGAAAAATCACATCACAAGTCAAAACTGGTCAAACTGGCTTCATTTGCTGAGCTGAGGATGAAAATTGTGCCAAAAAACCCTGTGCGCCACGCGCCTGAGCCCTGTGTGCCGCGCGCCTTTCCACCTGTGTTTGGGGCACTTCCCGGCATTCAAATTGAGCTCAGGTTGGCTTTTTGGAAATCCCTGGATGTCTAATTTCTAACCCAAGTCGAAGTTTCCAATTTGGTGTCCATTTGACCCCCCAAACATGCATTCTCCTGGAAGTACTTCCTGCTGGTGCAAAAAGTGGCAGAAAGGTGATTTTCATGATGTTTTTGAGCCTTTTGGTCACCCAGAACTTGATGAAATGCTTTGGAAATGGCTGAGCATGTATAATTCATCATGAAAAACCGAAAACTACAAGCCATTTGTGATTTGGACCTCCCCATCTTATGGGTCGCGCGCTACGCGTTGAGCCAAAACACCTGTTTTGCAAGCCAAAAATTTCAAAATGACAATATTTTCTCTGAATTTTCTCAAATTCGGAGTGAAGACCCTCTATCATGTGTTGTGCCCTGCCAATGAAGCTTTGGCCAAAATTTGGAGTGGATCGGGCTTTTTCCGTCGCTTTAGCGTTTTGCTCGAATGCCTCTTTAGGATCTTCATTTTCGCTTTGCAAACATGCATGCGAGCCCAATAGTGAGTTTTCATATGACGAAGCATGTCCTTGTCTCTGTTTTCCTTCGCCAACAACTTCTCCAAATGAGTGTTTACCCGGATGAGCATTGATTCTCGATCAATAGGTGTCAAATCACCGGGTCTCCTTCGGGCCAATTCTCGGTCTTCCCGGATCTTCCGCAGCTCATAAAGTGTATGCTCATCTTCCAGGTGTTTGTTGCACTGCTCCAAGTAGTTTATCACCCACTTAGCCATCTGCAATTTCTTTTGCAGTGACTCATTCTCGGCCCTTTTCTCTCGGATGATCTCCTTTAGCTCCGAGCTAGGAGAGCTAGCATCAACATCAATGATACCCATGTCCTGACCTCCTGAAGCACCCTCATCAAACATGGGTCTCTTGCCCCTATCCTGAATCTGTACCTGTGTTGAAGATGAAGGCAAGACCCCTTCCACATGATGTGGAGATAATACTCGTTGTGCTGATGATGTCAACGAGACCCATTCCACCCCGGGTGGAGATAGTACTTTTCGTGCAGATGCAAATAAGGCCCTGTGGCCTTGCTGATATGTCACATACGCTGGAGCATCGACATGCTCAGTCTCAGGAATTTCAAACTGCTATGAAGGCCCTCCCTCATCATGAACTATCTCTGGATGAGGCTGTAGCACATAAAAGTAATCACGGGAGATGAAATCCTCCCAAATAATACCCTGTTGTGCCAACTGATGCATCACTATGATTTTGATCAATGCATAATGATATATGCTCCTATGCTGATGTGATGGGCTCTTCCTTTGTACTAAAGGAACCATCCTCTCTATGTTGTGACACATGAAAAACGAAATGTTCCATCATACGTACCCTTGTGAAATGCATCAACAAACGGACATGGTATGCATAGAGACGCGAGAATCTGCCCTCGCAACTGAAATATCGAGTGATGAGTTTTATCAATGGTGCAAACTCATCTTTCAGGTATCTGAAAGGAAAAGATACGCTCAAGTGTCTCATATACCTGGGCTTGATATATGGCTCATAGTAAAATCTGTCTAGCAGCTGGCGTTTGCTCCATTCCTCCCCTACATTTTGTATCCCGGTGGCCTGAGCAATAGTCTCGGGTGACAAGGTGAAATTCACTCCGGCAAGGTTTACATGACCATCCTGTAAATTTAGAACAAATAAACGGACTAGTTCCCGATGATGATGAGTTTGTCAGATCATCTCACAGTATTGGAAACATGACTGGCACTGAAAACAATCCATTGCAAGTGGGAAAAATTGCAATTGAGCCAAAGAAGTAGGCTCCTCCCTAACATGCTGACCACTTTTTCCACCTTTGTGATATCTCTGTGGCACATTTGGCACATTTACCTCCGGTGTAGAATCACTATCATACTCCTGCTCATATACTGACTCGGTCTCTAACATGTATTTAGAAACAAGATAGCTGGAATATATATATGCTGATATACAACTGTGTGCAAAATTGACTGTAAACTGTTTCTTTTGCTCAAAAATGTTGTGACCAAGTGGACACAAATGTACAAGGGAATTATTAGGAAATGGAAAACACTATGGAAATGGGGAACATGGAAATAAAACAAGGAATTTAGAGAAGGGAAGGGACATGGAAATCTTGGATTTTAAGGTTTTGGGATGAGGTAGGGATAATGTGTTTTGTAATAAAAGTGAGGGACTAGGATTTGAGGGAGTATAGTGTAGGCTTTATGAGGGATTATTGGGAAAAATAATGGTGAATATGGGGAATGGGAAACAAAAGGAAGTAGGAAAAAATGATAACCTTGGTAACATTTGGTTTTTGAAACCCTAGAGCCATTTTTTGCATTCAAACTTTTCAGCAATTTCATGGACAAAGTGCGGTTTTCCACTTGGTTTTCTAGGGCAAACATATCATAAATCCTTTACATTAACCATTCAAAAACCAAGAATAAGCCATGGATATGAGCCTACCTGCAAATTTGTGCTGAGAGGAGGCATTTTGGTGTTTTTCTGAACCAAGTTTGGGCTTAAACCCTAGTGCGTCGCGTGCCTCACCCAACGCGCCGCGCGCCTCTGATGCGCCGCGCGCGTGTAATTTTCCACTGCGCTTTGTCGCCTGATGCACCGCGCACCCCTGATGCGCCACATGCCCAACCAGATGCGTTGCACGCCCTGGAAATGCTCCAATTTGCATAAAAATTCACAAGATCGCTTTGGAACGATGCTCTTCACTCTTGGAATGTGGAATGGGTTGCAAATGATGTGAAATATCTTCATATAGACTCCCTTTTGATTTTTGCTTGGTCCATAACCCATTTTCTTATGTTTTGTCATTGACACTTTTTTAGAATTAATAGACTCTGACCTTTTTGGTTTCCTCCTTAACTTTGGTTGAAATAATGATTTTCTTTGATAATTGTTTGCAGGGATAGCTGTGATATGCTCTGGAAAAGGAGACCAAGGCTGCGCTTGGACGTTTCAAGGATTGAAATTTTTGAAATTTTTTTACAAAAATGAGATGACGACTTATCTTCAAAACAAAGTTTTGAAGAGAAGTCATACTTTATCTTTACAATGATGAAAATTATTGAAGTGACTATCTATCAAAGACATCCCTCTGGCCTGCTGGTCTTTTTGGACTTTGCAAAACAAAATGACCCAACCCTAGACCTAAAACCTTAACTTTTGCAAAAAAGACCTTTGAAGCTTTATGAATAGACCTAAACCAGCAGTGCCAAGCATGAGGGGAATGAGTGACACAAACCATTCCATCAGAGTTATGGCATGCCTAACGAAATGCAACTGATCAAAACTGATGGGACACCTAAACATGAAATGCATAAAGAGATTTGATCTCTGACGAAGGGATAACTAGACCGAATCTAACATGATGGATCAAGGTAGGCACAATGATTAGAACCTTAGGGTTTTTATGGATGAGGTGAAAAGACAGGTGAAGAGTTAGGAAGAGCATGCAAACCTTATGGATTCTTCCTAAACTGAAGGAAACATAGACTGTGAAATGTCTACCCAAAGCAGAGCATAAAGATATGGATTTTGCCTCTTAGACTTGTATACATTCACATAAAGGAAATGAAATGTTGAAATGGAGTTAACAATACATTATAACACATTAAAAAATAAGAAAAATTGAACTGAACATCATACCACATGGATCCCAAAGAAATAGTTGCAGCGTTTCATTAATCTCCTACTAAAACTGATACAAAACGATGTATCTTCAAAGCATAAGCATCTAGCTGAGTCCAACCCTTTACAATGAGAAATGAAATGAAGATATAGTCATTGATTCAACCTCCTCCCATCCTCAGGTGTCAAATTCCCAAGGATGAGGAGCTAATCCATCAAAAAATGAACAAGAAACTCGAATCTAGGCAACCTAACAACTTGCCTCTAAAAGGGAGGAAACTGATTCATTTGTCCTCAAGATAACTTTTAATATAATGAACCTACCTTCTAGTAACTATTATCCATCCTATTTACATGCCTAATTTCCATTTACATCATTAAAAATATCATCCGTGAGAGAAAATAGAAAATTTCATTCAAGTTACAGTGAAATGGGAACCCAACACAATTTTTTGTCTCATGTGCAACGCCCTTGCTCTATGCGCAATGCTTTTTGAGGACCATTTTGGAGGTCTTCCCGGTGTCCAAACTGGGCCCAAAATAGCTTGATGGAAATCTCTTCAAGTCGAATTTCTAGGAAATCTTGAATTTTTTAATTTGGAGTTCATTTGACCCCTCAAATACGGATTCTCCCAGGACTGCTTCTGTGTCAAAAAGAGGGCACAAAGGTCATTTGTTTCATGTTTTTTGACCTTTTGGTTGACTATTTCTGCCCAAAAAGATTAGAAAATGCACAAGGTGCATGAAATCATCATTGTGAATCCAAAAATGCTGACAATTGCTTCATTGGATGCCCCTAGGAAAACTGCAGGCCCAGTGGCGTTGCGCATAGAGCTAAAATTTTTGTGTCAAAAATTGACAAATTCTTCAAAAGGGAAAAATTCTTCAAAACTTGCTCAAAATTTGTGGAGAACACCACCATCAAGTGTCTTGGTTAGTCAAGGAGGATTTAGCAAGCAACCTAAGCCTATCATCCTCCTTTTTTCGTTTGAGAGCTTGTTCTAGCCTTGCCTTCATTTGCTTGCCCTTATGTTGCAAATCTTGTTCTAGGTCCTATAATGATAAGCCAAGTGACTAATGATTTGATTGTCCCTATTGGCCTTTTGTGGTAGCTTCTCCAAATTAAAATTGACCTGGTCAAACCAATTTTCTCTATCCTCCTCGATTTCCTTCTCAATTCTTTGTTTTGTAGTCAAGGTGGTTGGTCTTTCTTCCTCTTGCATTATTGACTTGCCTTTGTCACCTTGCCTCTTTACTTTGAGAATTTCCAGCTCCATGAGGACTTGTTTTTCACTTAGCTTCTTTTTCTCGTGCTCAAGGTATGAAATGGAATACTTAGCTCTTGTCAAGTTGTCCATCAATGTTTGGATCTGTGCATCTTTTTCCCTTATGGTTATGTTTTTGTTTGTTGCCTCATTTTGAGCCTCCAAGTCAACTGTCTCAATGCCATGATGGATGTGTGGCTGTTCTGGTTCATCATCTTCCATCAAATCAAATTCCCTTTCCTCTTCATCATTGAGGCTTTCCTCCTTCCCCTTTATGCACCTACTGCACCTGTTGTACCATCTATGTTGATGAAGAAGGCAAAGCCCCTTCCACAGTTTGTGGAGCAAGAATTTGCCTATGAGTTGGTGAAGAAGGCAAGGCCCCTTCCACATCAATTGGATTAAACACTTGCCTATCCACTGAAAACAACTTTCTAGCCCCTCTCTGATAATTCTGCCTCCCTTAAGTGTTTTTCTCTGTTGAGGCTCATCTCCCATGCTTTCGCTGCCACTGTTTTCCTCCTATTCATAATCTCTATCCTCTTTATCCATGTTTGTTGAATTTTGAAGTTTTGAAACCCTAGAGAAGGTAATAAAGGAGTGATTTATGGTGAATACGGATAGGGGAAGGGGATATGTGCTTATGTGATGTAGGATAAAATATATATGATATGAGAGTGAGAAGGAGGGTATTTGTTCGTGGTAGGGACTATTTAGAAAATAGGGTTTTAGGATTTTATTTTGTGGATTAGGGAATAAGGGATAGTTGGAGGGATTTGTATGAGGGAATTAGGGTATAAGGGATTGGTGGGATATTTAGGGATATGACAAGGGAATGATGGATGTCACAACAAGATCTGGGAATAAGGGATATGGTAAGTAGGGATGGTTTTTAGGAAATCTAGGGTTTAAAAATTTAAATAGAAAACAAACTTCAAAATCGTGAAATGAGTGCTGGGAGGATGGTTTAAGGAGTGTGGTTACTTGTTTAGAGGATCTAGGAAGCAAAAGAGATATTTATATGGTTTCTTAGATAATCTTGGTGTTTGTTGGCTCTATGCACAATGCCTTGTACAGGCATAACACTCTGTTTGTATGCGCAACGCTGTGTAGAAATGCACTGGCACACAGTCTCTATGCGCAGCGCTCCCTGCTCTATGCACAATGATTTTTTCATGGCACTTTTGGAGGCATTCCCAGTGTCCAAATTGAGCCCATCATAGCTCTTTGGAAAGGTCTCTCATTTGGTTATACAATGGACCTATCAAGTGCTAAAAATGATCAATTATAGCCCCTAAAATGTCAATTCTCCCAAGACTGGTCAAAACGTGCAGAATGAGGGTGAAAAAATGAAGTGTTATCTTGCAAGAAACATTTGGAGGTATTTATAAACTCCAAATTGAGATTATGATAGCTCATTGGAAACATATTTCTCTCTAGTTATCAGTTTACTCATCAAGAAAGTAATTTAGACAATCCAGCTAGAAGAAAAATTGATTTTCCCAAAGTCACTGTAGAAGTGCAACAACTCTCTTGTAGCCATTGTATTTTTGACATTTCTCTAAAACCATGACACTTGTGTAAACTGTGAAGGATTTTTTTCATCCTTAGCCTATTATGGACAAAAACATCTCTCACTATTTCGAAATTCATATTTTCTTGGTTAGAAACAAAGTTTAAAGAAAAACTAGCCCTTATGTGTGGTGAATGACTTGTCCCTTGGAATGACTTCTTGACAAATGATGGAGACCTGATGTTTGATGATATGAAATGGCCTCATACCTACTGATATCCCTTATGCCTCCTCTACTCAGATATCTATGATTCCATAGAAAACCCTAGCTCAATGGGTGAGGAAATTAGGGTTTAGTGCTTGTGGAAAATGATGATTTGGGCACCCTTGGGAAAAGACAACTCATTTTGGCATGCACTTAAGCCATTGAAACTTTACCCTTTCACTTTACTATTTCCTTTGACAAATTGATCTTTTGATGGTCTGGCATCTTTGGAACACTGAGTTAACAGCTTGGGATGGTGAAATTATTACATTTGAAAGACATAAAATCACATAATGAAATAAGCATTTCTCTTTACAAATCATCTTCACATGGTGAAGGGATGTTATTTGATCACCCTTTACATGCTGATCTTATGCAATGGAATGGAACCTTGACAACCCTAATGACATAATGAAACCTTGAAAAACCCTAAAAGACCTAATGAGACCTTGAAGGACTGAAATTCAAGATGACATAATGACTTCATGACTAATACAAATGGCATGATAAAAATAACTTTATGGATGATGTACAATCAACAAGATATGAAACTATGCCAACAAGTAATCATATTTAGTGAAAAGTGATGTTTTTGGACTAAGACTACCATCAGTGACTAATTTTTTTGCATGACCTAATCGAATGATAAAACATTTCTGTGTGGGACACCTAAAATGAATATGAAAAGAGAAATTTTGATCACTGATTGCAGTATGCTAATACTGACTCTAACATTGGCTCCATTGAGGATGGTAGCTCCTTGTAGGTGCCAAGAACACCATAGACCAAGTAGCCTTATCCATTGGGAAATGGAGTCAAAAATAAAAACTCAATCTGAAATACATGATTGAATACTGATGATTCAAAGGCACAAACTGACTTTTAATTGACAAAAAACTGACTCAATACTAAAATACAACTGAAAAACTGAAAAAGATGCCCAAAATGGATCTTATTCAATAAAACCTACTCTAACTATTCCATTCATTACCTGATCAAGTGAAATGAAACAACCAATGCAACCAAGTAAGCATTCTGGCCCCTGTTTGAATTCTCTGCAAGTGCTTGTTTATGAGCAAGAAGAGAGAACCACCGAAAGGAAACTCCCATGAAAATTTGTCAATAGATTGAAACTTGATGAAATTGCAAAGCATGAGCCCACCTGCTGAGCTCAAGAATGCTGTGAAAGTATCTTCATAGGAATACATATTGATTTCCATCCCATCTAATACGTTACTACTCTACTCCATGTAGTATTCATACTTTCGTTTTAAAATTTTCCTAGAATCTATGTTTTCTTTCCTTGATGAATGCAGAAAATTGACAAAAGTTTCCTAAAACTCACAAATGAATAATTTTTCTTGATGATCAAGAAAACAAAAAAATCTTATTCACTACTCTCCTGATATAACTGCAAATCTTGGTATGAGCTTTGTAATGAAACTCCTACTAAACAAGACAATGAAGTCAGCTGTCAGATCAAGTTTATATCAACATTCTTTTCAGGGTCATAGTTAGCTAATGGAGAAGGAATTTTACTATAGATATCATCCAACACATCAACTATTGGGTCATGAAAAACTTGCAAATATTGCTACAACCTATTTTCTATCAGTTTTAATGAGACTGCATGACACTCTACAGGCTGCTCATCCTTTTCTTTAGAGATATTATGAAAAATTTTCTTTAAAAATTGAAATGTTTCAAAACATAGTGGCACAAAGTCATCTTGCATCATTTGATCATATGTTTCAGCTTCCAAGCCTTCATATGCAATTTGAAATTCAATGGAACTCGGTGGCTGCAAATCTAAAGCTAGGGAGGCTTCTATGTCACAAATGATTTTGCTCGACCAATACATGAGAAGGTTGATCCTTTATCGTTTTGACCACTCGCTTATCTGCTCGCTTTTAGCTTTCTCTTATTTTTGCAAATGAGGAGAAACACAACGGTAAGGAGCTCTGATAAAAAACTTGATTATCCTCTTGATTGTCAATATCAAAACTCAATGAGTGCTGATCTCTGATTGCATCAAAGTTACCTTTGATGAACTGAAATGAAGTAAAACAAAGAGGCAAAGATCCTTCACTTACTTCCAAATTTTATGCACTTTCCTCATCACTATCATAGCTGATATGCTTCGGCTGATTATTGTATTCGAGCTGCTAAAAATGAACTTCCTCCTCCCACAAACTAGCTGTTGATTGCTTTGCAAGATTAGCTTCTGTTTGGAGAACATAATAATTCTTGTACTGATCAAAATTTGGTGAATCATCAATATAAGTAATTTCACAATCATACACATTATATTATTAGACTATTTCTCCTCGGGTTAATCTACAAATCCATTTTCAAATCTATGGTAGCTAGGATTAGCAAGAAAAGTTTTAGGGCTAGCAGTCTCTTCGTTTTCTGGGACAGGTGTGTCATGGTGATCTTGAATAGAAAATTCATCTCTCAAGGTGATTCTTTACATCATTTCTTCCATTTTACTTACTAAAATGCCGAGCTTTACCTCTGAAGATGTTAAGTGATCTACAATGTTCTCCCTCTCTTCTTCCTTTAACGTTTCCCTTTTGATCAACAGATTAGCCTCTACATCTACTACATTGTTCTTCATCTCTTCAAGTGTTTCAAGGTTCCTTTCACTTAGCTGAAATTCCATTTCTGGATCAAAGGCATCCGAGTAGTCCAAGAGAGCGGATCTAGGAGGAGGCCTTATATTAGCAAGCATCAAAAAATAGACTTGGTTAAACCTGGCAGAAAATTATTGTACTGTCTCCCCTAGCAGTATTTTCAGCTGGTTATACTCTTCTAGAATCAAGAAAGGATTTTGTTTAACCACCCACTTGTTGAGGAAAACTTTGACGAACTACTAAAAATCTGATATGCTCACATCGGGTAGGTTTTCGAACCAACTCTTGACTTTTCCTTGCAAATAAAGAGTGAATAACCTGATATTGACATCCTCTTCGTTGACTTCAAAAAGGTCGAGGAAAGTCTCAAAATTATGAATATGTCGCTCAGCAGTGATATTGTCATATTCACCATCAAACCTTGGCAAGTATAAGTAATGATTTTCAGGGAAAGCATGGAGTATAGGAGGTAAGATGAGTTGTTTGTATCGATCTGGAATTTTACAAGGTGTAGGAGTATATACAAAAGTTGTAGAATTAGTCTTGGTCACTGTAGGGTCATCAGTTTGAGGATGGTCATCATAAGATTTAGAATAAGGGTCTTGATCAAGATAAAAGGCGTATGAAGAATTTGTTTTCACAGTCTTTAAAGGGAAGGAATCACATCCAGGTCTAGGATATTTTCTCAAATACAGTATACTTTGTAAAACCTTTTTGACATTCTCGGGAAAAGAGAACAAATAATTGATGAAAAAGAAAATAATGTCTTGGATGAAATTCCAACTTGAATACCTAATCTTTCCATATTTTCCTTTCATGTTTCAGTTGGTCGGGTACATCCTGCAATGGAGTCTTTGGATATGATCTTGAAACTAATTTGGAGTCACCAGGTGAATGATTCCAGCCTTCCTTTGTCTAATCATTGTCCACCATCAACAATCAGATCTAGATCTGAACTTTGATGATATTTCCTAGGGAATAGGAAACCTTTCACTCGTTCCCCAGTATGGTTGCCACTATGTTATCACTTGGATTGAGCCTTAGGCTGAAGGAAGGCAATGCCAGGGTAACCACAAACCATGCTTAGCGAAGTAGCTAGCCCTATAAGGCCAAGAGAGGGATCTCTTTGTAAGGAACTCAACTGAGATGACTGGATCAAGAAAAGGATATTAGGCTAGGTATAGTAGCACAACATTTGATTTGATTTTGAAGGGTTTTGCTCAATCAAGAGGATCCATACAGTTAGGGCAAGGAAATTAGGTCAAAATTGCAGGGTTTTCGATGGAGCAAGGTAGGAATAATGATCAAAACCTTAGGGTTTTAATGGTTGAGGTGAAAATATAGGTGAGGAGTTAGGAAGAGAATGTAAACCTTATGGATTCTTCCTAAACTGAAGGAAACACAAACTATGAAATGTCTACCCAAAACAGACAATAAAGATATGGATTTTTCCTCCCAGACTTGTATACATTTACATAAAGGAAATGAAATGATGAAATGGAGTCAACAATACATTCTAACACATTAAAACATAAGAAAAACTGAACTGAACATCATACCACATGGATCCCAAAGAAATAGTTGCAACTTTTCATTAATCTCTTGCTAAAACTAACACAAAATGATGTCTCTTCAAAGCATTAGCATCCAGCTGAGTCCAACCCTTTATAATGAGAAAGAAGAAGAAGATATAGACATTGATTCAACCTCCTCCCATCCTCAGGGGTCGAATTCCTAAGGATGAGGAGCTAATTCATCAAAAACTGAACAAGAAACTAAAATATAGGCAACCTAGCAACTTGCCTCTAAAAGGGAGGAAACTAATTCATTTCTCCTAAAGATAACTTTTAATCAAATAAACCTACCTTCTAGTAACTATTATCCATCCTATTTACATTCCTAGTTACCATTTACATCAGTAAAACATCATCCATGAGAGAAAACTCAAAATTACATTCAAGGCATAGTGAAATGGAAACCCAACACAATTTTTTTCCTATGCGCAACACCCTTGCTCTATGTGCAGTGGTTTTTATAGGACCATTTTGGAGATCTTCCCAGTGTCCAAATTGGGCCCAAAATAGCTTGTTGGAAATCTCTTCAAGTCGAATTTCTAGAACATCTTGAATGTTTTAATTTGGAGTTCATTTGACCCCTCAAACGCTGATTCTCCCAACACTACTTCTATGTGTCAAAAAGAGGGCAGAAACATCATTTTTTGGGTGTTTTCTGACCTTTTGGTTGACTATTTCTGCTCCAAAATCTTAGAAAATTCACAAGGTGCATCTACTCATCATTGTTAATCCAAAAATTCTAACCATTTCTTCATTGGATGCCCCTAGGAAAAGAGCCAAAATTTCTGTGTCAAAAATTGCCAACTTCTTCAAAAGGGAAAAATTCTTCAAAACTTGCTCAAAATTTGTGGAGAACACCACCATCAAGTGGCTTGGTTAGCCAAGGAAGCTTCAGCAAGAAACCTAAGCCTATCGCCCTCCTTTCTTCCTTTGAGAGCTTGTTTTAGCCTTGCCTTCATTTGCTTGACCCTTATGTTGCAAATCTTGTTCTCAGTCCTATAATGGCGAGCCAAGTGCCTAATGATTTGATTGTCCCTGTTGGCATTTTGTAGCAGCTTCTTCAAATGAAAATTGACCCTTTCAGGCCAAGTTTCTCTATCCTCCTCGATTTCCTTCTCAATTCTTTGTTTTGTAGTCAAGGTGGCTAGTGTTTCTCCCTCTTGCATTACTGACTTGCCTTTGTCACCTTGCCTCTTTACTTTGAGAAGTTCCAGCTCCATGAGGACTTATTTGTCACTTAGTTGCTTGTTATCTTGCTCAAGGTATGAAATGACATACTTATCTCTCGCCAAGTTGTCCATCAGTGTTTGGATTTGTGCATCTTTTTTGCTTATGTTTATGTTTTTGTTTTTTGCCTCATCTTGAGCCTCCAAGTCAAATGTCTCAATGCCATGATGGATGTGTGGCTATTCAGGTCCATCATCTTCCATAAAATCAAATTCCCTTTCCTCTTCATCATTGAGGCTTTCCTCCTTTCCCTTTATGCATCTGATGCACCTGTTATACCTGTTTTGTCGATGTAGAAGGTAAAGCCCCTTCCACAGTTTGTGGAGCAAGAATTTTCCTATGAGTTGGTGAAGAAGGCAAGGCCCCTTCCACATCACGTGGAGTAACACTTGCCTATCTACTGCAAACTACTTTCTAGCCCCTCTATGATAATTCTACCTCCCTTATGTGGTTTTCTCTACTGAGGTTCATCTCCCATAATTTCACTACCATTGTTTTCCTCCTCCTCATAATCTCTATCCTCTTTATCCATGTTTGTTGAATTTTGAAGTTTTAAAACCCTAGAGAAGGTAATGAAGGAATGTGTTATGGTGAATAGGGATACGGGAAGGGGAGATGATCTTATGTGATGTAGGATGAAATATATATGATATGAGAGTGAGAAGGAGGGTACTTTTTGTGGTAGGGACTGTTTAGCAAATAGGGTTTTAGGATTTTATTTTGGGGATTAGGGAATAAGGGATAGGTGTAGGGATTTGTATGATGGAATTAGGGTATAAGGGATAGGTGGGATATGTAGGGATATGAAAAGGGAATGATGGATGTGACAACAAGATGTGGGAATGAGGGATATGGTAAGCATGGAGGGGTTTTAGGCAATCTAGGCAATGTTTGCTTATTGGGGCCTGATCTAGGTTCAGAGGTGATTTAGCCAAACAAATCTTGGTACTACCAGCCCTTTCGGCAACAGTCCATGGAGCGTAGGCAGAGGTCTCACCCAAAGTAGTATGGGAGGGTGCTAGAACCAAGTTTCCGCAACTTGGAGATGTTTGATGAGTTTAAGTGGTCCGCGGTTCGACCCTATGTGCACGTCGCTACGTGCACTTACCCATTCCTCGTAGCCTGAGGTGTTGCCCTTATTCAGCCATATTCATGGGCCGAACAATATTATTATCCAAGTCCTTACTAGTAATCCAATATTAGTTGATTAAATTAGCTTATTTTTATGCTTTCAGTTATACTTAACAATATTCACAATTCATACAAGTGCGCGCAGTAAAGAAACAATATATTCAAAAATGATATCAAACATGTAATAACTCAGAATAGATACATAGAATTGGTAACAAAACCTTTATTTATTAATCTCTTATTTGATTACAGACTCAACTCCACCCTGCACACTCATGTTGGGTTTTGTTATATTCTTTCCACGACTAACCTATGTAGCGAACGGGGAGCGGAGCCCCCCCTTCGTTGTGCCAATTGCGTAGCAGGGCCAGTAGCACCCCCTCTACAAGGTCTAGGGCAGCACCTTGGGAATTTTTTTTTTTGACCCTATATTAGGTTGGGCGACCCTATATTAGGTTGGGCGAACCTACCTATGGTTTTCAGTCCTTGGTTTTGGACGCGATGGTTTTTCGGTCCATGGTATTGGATGCTTCGGCATGTATAAATATGTATTGTAACATTGAAAGGAATATAATGAAAAATTAATCTAGTAGTCCCAGTTTTGGGATCCAGGGGAAAATCTTTGTGTATATGTGTTTTATGTGTTATGCTCTTGCATTGTTTATTTTTTGTGTTTTAGAATTCGTATGCAGGTAATTTCTGTACAGGGTTCAAACCTACATTTGGTATCGTAGTTGTTTTGGCTTCAAGGGGTTACCTTTGTTGCTAAGGAGTTTCACTCGGGCCTGTGGTAGATCCTGTTCAGTGGGAGATCTACAGGATCGTTTCTGCTGGTGAAAGAAGATGGCGAGTAGTGGAAAGATAGAGATCGAGAAATTTAATGGTTAGAGTTTTGAGTTGTGGAAACTCAAGATGGAGGATCTGTTGGTGGATAAAGATCA
>APFE030615516.1:0-30583 GCA_000404065.3 Pinus taeda | reverse complement strand
CTGGACCCTGGGAGGAGCTTGGACAACACCAAGGCTCAGGTTGTAATGGTTCCTTTTTGATTATTTAATACAAATAAGTCCATTCTTCTCAATGATTTGTTAATGAATTATTTCATGTATTCCTTGGTCAATATGATAAATATGCTTTGTTTTATGATGAATATTTAGATGCAAAGTAATCGTTTGCTTTGTTAGTGTATGTAGGTCTGAAAGTGAAGGAGGAGCTCATCTGGATTAGCAAGGCTGGACTGCTACAACAAGCGTTGGACCTAAGGTAAGATCAAAAACATTTGAATTCTCATAGAATAATGTGTGTTTAGAGAAGGATTTCTCTTGTTTGGTTTGTTTGTCACTAGAGAGTCTTAGACTCCTAGGGAGGTTAGGTTTGTCCGCAAAAATAACTCTTTCCGCATGACACTAGCCTACCATAGCCTAGGTTAGCATAGTCTTTCCTATCCTAGTATAGCCAAGCCTACCCTAACCTACTTTATCCTAGCCTAACCTACTCTAGCCTACTTTAGCCTAGCCTACCATAACCTATGTTAGCATACTCTTTCCTAGCTTTTCCTATTGTAACTTAAACTATCTTGCTCTAGCCTACCCTAGCTTAACTTAGCCAATTGTCCCCTACTAGCATACTCTAACCTAGTCTAGCTTAATCTAGCCTACCCTAGCTTAGCCTAGCCTACTCTATTCTAGTGCACTCTATCATATCCAAGCATAGCGCACTCTTTCCCTTCCCTATATTAGCCTAGTCTACTTGAGGCTATCCTAGACCAACCTACTCTAATCTAACCTAGCATAACCTACTCTACCCTAGCTTAGCATAGACGACTATAGTCTACTAGCCTACTATAACCTAGCCTAGTTTAATCTAGCTTACTCAAGTCTATCCTAACCTACTCTCACCTAACCTAGCCTGCTTTAGCATAACCTACCCGAGCCTAGCCTACCTAGCCTAACCTAACATACTATAGCCTAGGTTATCCTAGCCTAGTCTAGCGAAGCCTAACCTAACCTACTCCATCTTAACCTAACCTACTCCATCCTAGCCTAACCTACTCTAGCCTACTTTAGCCTAGCCTACTATAACCTAAGTTAGCATTCTCTTCTCTAGCTTTTCCTATCCTAGCTTAACCTAGCTTGCTTTAGCCTAGCCTACCTTAGCTTATCCTAGTCAATTGTAGCCTTATAGCCTATTCTAACCTAGCCTACCTTATTCTAGCAAAGTTAAGTCTAACCTAGCCTACTCTGGCTTGACCTAGTCTGCTTTGGCATAGCCTAGTATGGCCTCGCTTTCCTAGCTAGCCTACTCTAGCCTACTTTACCCTAGGCATCTCTAGCCTAGAATAAATTGTCCTAGCCAACTCTATCTTACTCTATAATACCCTACCCTAGCCTACTCTAGCCTAGCCTATGTTAGCCTAATATTGCCTAGCCTTACCTGCTCTAAGCTAGTCTAGCCTATACTATGCTAACCTAGTCTCGCCAAGCTCAACCTAGCCTAGCTTGCTCTAACCTAGTCTACCCTACTCCAATTTAGCTTAGCTTGGACTAGCCTAGCTTAGCATAGCCTAGCTTAGTGTACTTTAACCTAGCCTACTCTAATGTATCTTAGTCTAGCCTAGCTTACTGTAGTAGATCCTAGCCTAACCTAGCCTACCTAGCCTAGCCTAGCCTAGCCCACCCTAATATAACCTAGTTTAGCCTACCCTACACTACCTTAGCCCACACTATCCTAGAGAAATCTATTGGCTACTTTAGCCTAACCTAACATATTATAGCCTAAGATATATAGCCTAGTCTAGCAAAGCATAGCCTAACCTCCTCTATCCTAACCTAGGCTAATCTAGCCTACTTTAGCCTATCCTACCATAACATAGGTTAGCATACTCTTTCCTAGCTTTTTTTATCCTATCTTAACCTAGCTTACTCTAACCTAGCCTAGCCTACTATACTCTAGCTTAGCTTAGAGATTGTAGCCTTCTAGCCTACTCTAACCTAGCCTAGCTTAATCTAGCTTAGTCAAGTCTAGCCTAGCCTACTCTGGCCTAATATAGATTTCGCTAGCATAGCCTAGTCTAGCCTACTCTAGCTTACTTTACCCTAGCTAGCTCTAACCTGGCCTAGATTATCCTAGCCAACTATATCTTACTCTATACTACCCTAGCCTAGCCTACATTATCTTATCCTAACCTACTCTATCTTGTTATAGCCTAGGCTATCTTAGTCTACTCTTGCCTAGCCTTGCCTAGTGTTACCTTGGCTAGCTTATGCTAGACTATGTTACCCTACTCTTGTCAAGCCTAGCCTTGCCTAGCCTAGTGTAGCCTATCTTACACTAGCCTATCCTAACCTAGCCTACCCTACCTTAGCTTAACCTACTCTAACCTAGCCTACTTTATCCTAGCCTAGCTTACACTATCCTACTCTACTTTATCCTAGCCTACTTTAGCGTACTTTACCCTAGCCTTGATCAGCCTACCCTACTCTAGCCTGGCCCAATCTATCCTAGCCAACCATAGCCTACTCTTCCCCTACTCTAGCTTCACCTAGTCTACTTGAGCCTGTATTAGACTAGTACACTCTAACCTAACCTAACCTATCCTACTCTACCCTAGCTTAGCTTAGCCAACTCTAGCCTAGTAGCCTGCTATAAACTAGCCTCGTTTAATCTAACCTAGCCTATGTTAGACTACTCTTGCCTAACCTTAGCCTTACTTGCTCTACCCCCTATAGCATACACTAAAATAACTTTCTCTAAGCAAGCTTACCCTAGCTTGGACTAGCCTAGCTTACGATAGCCTAGCACAGTCTACTCTGGCATATCCTCCTATAATGTAGCCTAGCCTACTATAATATAGCCTAGTCTAGCCTAGCCTATTATAGCATAGCCTAGCCTAACCTAGGCTACCTAGCCTACTCTAACCTAGCCTATTTAAAGCTTGTTTAGCCTAGCCTACTATATCGTAGCCTAGACTACCCTAGCCAACTCTATCTTTCTCTAGCCTAGCCTAACATCCTCTAGGCTAGTCTAGCCAATCCTACTCTAACCTACTTTATCCTAGCCTAGCCTACTCCAACCTACTTTAGCCTAACCTACCATAACTTAGGTTAGCATACTCTTTCCTAGCATATTCTAGCCAAGCCTACCCTAACCTACTCTATCCTAGTCCACCCAAGCCTACCCTAACCTACTATATCGTAGTCTAGCAAAGCTTACCCTAACCTACTCTATCCTAGCCTACCGTAACCTAGGTTAGCATACTCTTTCCTATATTTTCCTATCTTAACTTAACCTAGCTTACTCTAGCATAGCCTAGCCTACTCTAGCCTATCTTAGCTTAGCCAATTGTAGCTTGCTAGCATACTCTAACCTAGCCTAACTTAATCTATCTTAGTCAATTCTAGCCTAGCCTACTATGGCCTGACCTAGTCTTCTCCACCATAGCCTAGCTAGGCCTAGTTTGCCTAGCCTACCCTAATCTAGCCTAATTTACCCTAGCCAGCTCTAGCCTAGCATATATTATCCTTTCCAACTCTATCTTACCCTATACTACCCTTTCCTAACTCACATTATCCTAGCCTAACCTACAATAGCCTGCTCTAATCTAGCCTAGGTTAGCCTACTCTTGCCCAGATTTGTCTAACCTTACCTTTCCTAGCCTACCCTAGCCTGTGTTACCCTACTCTTGCCTACCTGTTCCTTGCCTAGCCTAGCTAATCATAGCTTAATCTGACCTCTCCTTGCCTAGCCTAGCCTAGGATAGCTTACTCTAGTCTATCCTAGCCTACCCTTGCTTAGCTTAGTTTAGCCTACTCTAACCTAGCCTACTTTATCATATCCTAGCTTACTCTATCCCAGCCTAATCTAACCTACTTTAGCCTAGCCTAACCTAGTCTACTCTAGCCTATCTTAGCCTAGCCTACTCTAGCCTAGCCTACTCTATCCTAGCCAAGCATAGCCTACTCTTTCCCTTCTTTATCTTAGCAATCGGCCTACTCTAACCTATCCTAGCCTAGCCTACTCTCCCCTAGCTTAGCTTAGTTGACTATAGCCTACTAGTCTACTATAACCTAGCCTAGTTTAATATAGCTTAGTCAAGTCTATCCTAGCCTACTCTGGCCTAATATAGCCCGCTCTAACATAACTTGGCCTAGCCTAGCCTACCTAGCCTATCCTACTATAGACTGCTTTATTGTAGCCAACTATAGCCTGACTCACATTATTCTATCCTATGCTACTCTATACTACTTTACTGTAGCCAACTCTATCCTAACCCACATTATCCTAGCCTAACCTACTCTAGCCTAACCCACATTATCCTAACCTAACCTACTCTAGCCTAGCCTATGCTAGTCTACTCTTGCCTAGCCTTGCTTAGCCTTAACTTGGCTAGCCTACCTTAAGCTATGTTATCCTACTCTTGCGTAGCCTTGCTTTGCCTAACCTAGATTAGCTTACTCTAGTTGACCCTAGCTTAGCCTACTCAAGCTTAGCTTAGCCTACTGTTGGGCCTAAGAATTATCCTTAAAATATATCCACTTTCACTCCATTCAACATCCACCTTCTCTCCATTCACACATTTTCAAACCTCTATTCCACCACCATGTCATCACATTAGCTTCACTTTCATCATTATATGGGTTACCATTGTGTTTTACAAAACATTATTAATTCTTAGTATTTTTAAGAGAATTTGTGGTTAAACTTTAGAAAATAATATTCATATACATATACGTAGCAGTTAGGATGACTTTGTTGACATGTGTAGATACAAAGGAAGCTTCTAAGGCACCCTTATGTGGCACTTTATGTTCAAATTCGAATTTGAGAAGATTATGGTCCTCATGGATAAGATCATGGACCTCATGGAGAATATCATGGATGATAGGGTTATGTGTCACCATTGGTTGAGAAATATGTTGAAAAAAGGAGGGAATAGTTGACCATCATTACGAGTTTGTTATCTCATCTTGTTGTATAAATAGGAGTGTTATCTCCTTCATTTGTAATCTTAAGTTTCCTTATAATTTCAAAACTTAGTCCTTCATTTGTAATTTTAGATTTTAGGATCATTGTAACAGAGATTTAGAATCTCTTGGAGTGTAGCACTTGGAGCTTGTAATTGCAATTTTCAATTGATGATAAATAAAGTGGATTGTATTTTCTTCTACATTTGACTTCTTTCTAGGTGTGCTTGTGGAACTATGGATGACCCCCATTTCCTGACTTGCATGCATGTTTTGGTATAGTAAGCTTTCATTTATGTTTTTAATTTCATTACTTTAAAGATCTTGATGTTGGGAATATAAATGAATATTCTCTTGTAAGAGAGCTTTAATATTTCTTGTAATCAATTTGCATTATGCTCAAATGCCTTCATTTCTTAGTTCATTGATTAAGATGGTCAGAAATATTAATGAACAGATCTCCTGTAAGGGAGCTTTAGTATTTCTTCACTTAGCTTAATTTAGTTTGTCTCCAAGTCCACATATGGTGGATGTTCCTCGAATTTTTACTTTCCTGGGTTGATAATAAATGGAACTCTAATTTGCATCTGCATTTTAGACCCAACACCTACTCTAAGCTAGCCTACTTTAAACTAACCTAGCTTACTCTAGCCTATTCTACTCTATCCTAGCCTACTTTAGCCTAGCCTAGCCTAGCTTATTCTAGCCTACTTTAACCTAGTCTACTCTAGGCTAGCATAGACTAGCCTAATCTATCCTAGCATAGCATAACCTACTCTAGCCTACTCTAGCCTAACTTACTCTAGCCTAGCCTACTCTAGCTTAGCCAACTCTAGCGTAGCCTAGCTTAGCCTACTATAGCCCACTAGCCTACTCTACCCTAGCCTACTGTTTTGGATTTTCTAAGACTTCATCTTAATACAATATATACATCCACTAAGCCCTAAATTAATTTGGTTATCCCAATGTTTATCTTTAGTTGGGTTGTTATATAAATTTATAGAGTAAACAAATTCTATGTCTTTAGGAGTAGATATGAAGATCCAAAAATAATTGTATTGATGAAGAATAAGCTAATAGAACCTGCCACATAAGATTTTTAATTTTATATATATTATATATATTATATATATTATATATATTTCTTAATTATTCATGGTTAGTTTAAGAAAAATAGAATGAAGAATAAGTTTAATAGATTTTGTAAGAATATTTTACTACTATTATTATTATTTGTTTGTGGTTAGTTTTTTTATATGTAAAAAAATAAGATTATCACATATAAAAGAGAAAAATGTATCAAAATATGATTAATCCAAAATATTGTTAATTATTTATTCTTAATTTCTTTAAATACCTACTTAG
The DNA here is from genome assembly GCA_000404065.3 of Pinus taeda. Classification (NCBI taxonomy): domain Eukaryota; kingdom Viridiplantae; phylum Streptophyta; class Pinopsida; order Pinales; family Pinaceae; genus Pinus; species Pinus taeda. The sequence goes on along the minus strand of APFE030615516.1, from coordinate 24,244 downwards.
AATTTGTTTATAACATTATGTATTTAATAGGAAAATCATTGAATATGAAAGAATATTAATGTCCCATTAAAATTATGAAATATAATTTATTATGAAATATGATTAATCTAAAATATGTACTTTTACGCATTTTTATTACTACAATAGAGTGTTACATAGGATACATATTGAGATTACCAATGCCTTTGTTTAACAGTTTACATGATAGAAAAAATACATGAACCTTAATGTTGTACATGGACCCAAGAGAAACATTTAGGAAGATATGCTTGACATGATAAGTATAGCTAATTTGGTATCAAAATGAGCTACCTATCATAGTTAAAACTGACTATGAGACTTAACAAGAACATGAAATTGTTACAAAAAAATGTGTTGTTGAAGAGCACCACCCTCATTATGGCATAAATAGCAATAAAGGGCCTTTGTAGCCATGCTGAATCCACTTGGAGTTGCACCATATCCACACTCTCAAAATGCCAAGAGGAACTTCCAGGAGAGGATGTAATTGCGATATAAGAGAAGTTGTGATAAGAGTGTGCAATCAAATTTGTTTATCAAAAGAGAATAATATCTAGCCAATATGCATATCTTCCACTATGGAGAAGAGGAAAAGCATTGTCAAAACTTCATCACCACCAATCTGTCACATCCATTCCTTAGGAAAATGAGCCTTATGAAAAGCAGAGAATTCAATTTTGGAGCTCGAAGTTCCATAAGTGCTAAAATTAGGCTTGTGGATGACTTCATTAACATTGCCCAATTCTTCAGTTCAAGATGTCGCTTGTAGAGAGGAGAGCCCTGAAGTCTAGCACCATTAGTATTACTTAACGCAGGATGAGGGAAATTATCTTAGTGCTTACACCAACACTGACTTATCATATGAACATTTGATTGTCACCATGATTGAAACCTGGTCTGTATGGATGTGAGCATGTCTAGATTGCACTCGGAGTGCCATTTGCTAACTATGAGGGAGTGGCTCCTAAAAGGAATTACTTTCAAAATTATATATGCACGGTTATGAAGCCTACCATCCGTTGTCAAAGACGTACCACGTCAACAAAGTGAGGAAGCGAAAATAGTGTGCATGATCCCCATACGAGGAGGGGCAAATGTATGGAAGGCTACATCAATGCTAATTCACCTCCTCCTCATGGACTAATGCAAGCTAGGGATCTGCCAACAAGTGAAGGGAAATTAACACAAATGTAGACAATATGAACATAAGAATGGACATTGCAAAACATAAATATGTGCATCTTTGTACATAATCTGGACTTATAAACAAAATGAAGGAGGCAGGAAGGTTGCCCATGACATAGCCCATACATCATCACCTTTAATGCTCACAATGAGACAACATGATTTATCTATGGATAATGAGGAAGAACTCATAAATATTACTCCCATTGCAATATATTGAATCTGTTCATGGCAACCGACTATGAAAATCACATTAACTAGATGCCTATCAAAACTATGATTTATATGCATGATCACAACAAGTGGCATGAATTATCACTCATGATGGGGGAATTATGAAATAGGATTAATATAAAATATGTATTTCTTTACATAATTAATTCAACCCTTTAATAACACTATTTAATGTTAAAATTCAGATTTAAAAAAAAAATTAATGATAAAATATAAATCCTACTTTATTTTTGAAAATTATATTTTATATACTATATTAAAACTACAATTAATAATAAGGAAATATTAATATTATTTTATTATTTTTTTAATGAATAGTATCCCAAAAATGTAACTAATAATTATATGATATTGTCTCTTTACCAATGTCATTCACTATGGTTGAATTTTCCTATATTAATATATTTAATCACTTTGGAATATGGAAATTGATAAATATTCTATTTATTTATTTATTTATAAATTTATAATATTTTAAAAATTATAATTTTTTATTATAATATAATAATATTTGATTTATTATAATATGATAATATTTAATTTATTATAATATTTAAATCTCATTTCCTTATAAAATTTTTTATCAATATATCAAAACCTCTTTTTGTAAATAATAAGCAATTTATTATTTTTATAATAATGGTTTTTTAGCATTTTATTTTTATTATAATTTTACTATAATATAGTAATATTTAATTTATTATATATTTTAAATGTTAATTATTATATGATTTCTCATCATATATCATCAATTCATTCATAAATACTTTTCATTTCATATCCTAAAAGTGAAAGTTAAGTACATTGGTCATATCAATTTTAACCATTTTTCTTATTTGTTGTCATTATTTTCCACAATGTTCATTTCCATATTTAAAAGTACATTCAACACAAAAAAAACTCTTATTTATTGTCGTTATTTTTCACAATGTTCATCTCCATATTTAAAAATAAATTGAATGCAAAAAAATCTATTATACATTATGGATACTCCTAAATTATAATTTGCAATCTTAAAGTGAGAACAACTTTGTGGTGATAGTTGACCTTTCATATGACCTTTTTGTTGATGCTTCAATGAACGAGGTAACGCTTGAAGATCGTTGTTAAATGCGCTAGTTTAGTTGATGCCATTTTGGTTTCATTGTTAAAGGAAAACAAAATTGGTAACCTAGAACAATAACCCAAGTTTCTTAACACAATGTGGATGCAAATTCTTTAAAACAACATAGACCACTTCATGATTCCACTAAATGACAAATGCAAACTCCCTAATTCATTGGTGAGGGTTCCTTATTAAAGTGAAGAACTCAATTAGTGACTCCACCCATTAGGATTTGATCCCATGACATATAGCGTTGAAATTGTTTTATCAAAGTTTGATAAAGTGGATGATAATGTAAGAATGAGTATGGATCAATACAAATATTCCTTTCTTCTCCTTTTTTTTTATCATTAAGCATTGAAACTAAATAAACATCAATGAAGGAAGCATTTATTACATGATTAATACACTACGGTAAAGGGAGTTTATTTTAAAAAATCAAATGTATATGATTCCCAAATAATAATCTCGGTGTCATAAATATACTACTACTCATCTAAAGTAATTATACGGTATATATGAGTAGTTAGAAAATATCATTTAATGGATATCTTTGGTAATGGAAATGGTATAGGAAATCATTTAGATGTGATGAGTTTTTGAAGTACTATAAAAAAAAATCCATGCAAATTTCTTTCAAATGCATATGAATCAAGTAAGAGGTAAAGGATTGGTAGAATACAAATAATAATCATTTGAAATTTCAACTGATAAGGATAAAATGGTTGTGAAGACCCTTGAAACCCAATGATGTAGTGAATATAAAATAAATTTATCAGTTGAGGGATCTAATAATTGATTGAACTCTTGATCCTAAATATTAATATTAAGGTGTATCCATGGAAGAAACACCTCAATCTATGAAGAAAATCAAGTACGTAATGTGTTGGGTCAGTAGTTTTGGGCAGTTAATATTGTTCAGTTCTCGATTAACTTGAATACATGTACATTTTAAAATTTCTATGGGAACACTGATTCCCACTTAGAATGACATGATATATGCTTTTATCCCATAAAATAATGGTATGGAATTTCCTCACATATTGGAAGTGAAAATACATATGTGGGATAAAGAAGGATTATTTGTACCATCAACAATAAGGTTTGTGTCTTTACTAAAAGTGTGCAATTTATTTTGAAATCTTTGAGCGTAAAATGTTTTCACCAAAGTAGTGGCAGATTTAACATCAATATATCAATATAGTGCAATTTTTATGGTAAATATTGTTGAAAATGAAACCTACAATACAAATATGAAATTTCATCGTTTATTATCACAACATGTATGTGAAGATAATGAATAACTCATAGTTTTGGTTGATAAATGGACTTGGCTATTTGAATAAAGTTCGTAGGCATTGACATCAACAATATTGGATGATCTTATTGACTTCATTATGTCTTGGTCAACTTTGAACATATGATAGAGTCAACTTCAACTTCAAATTGACTAGTGAATAACCAACAAAAAATTTGACTTCGATGAAGTCCAATGCAAATAAGTAGTTGATTAAAATATCGAACTAAATTGGTGCAAAACCAGATTGATTTGACTAATATTATAACCTTGTAGATAATGGATATGCTTATTGGTAGTGGTATTGATGTTTAGTATGACTCTTATAGACATGATCATCTTTATTTTCTACTCTCATGTCATAATTTGATCCTCTTTATGCATTGTAATTTAATAAATTCATGAGTTTGTAATAATGGTAGAGTTTGCATAGAAAAAAACACATGAAGGATAGCTAAGTCAAGCTAAATTTGGACTAATTGTTTCAGTGAATCATCGAAGTCATAATTCATGGGGTAGTAAAATGTTATCTTCTCCACCTTTGTAATTGAAATCGATGCCCAGTTGATGGGATAAACCTCTTATTGACATTCATTGATATCAAATCAACATTTATTATGAAAATCCTAGCCGTAAAAAAAAAATAGTATGTCTTATTTAAGTTAAACTTATCCTTCATAAATTTAATCGCAAACTCTAACAAATCAACATTAAGAAACAAGAAATAAACCTATCAATTAGTTATACAACACATTTGATAATACAACAACACATCAACATTAACTAGAAACTATGAAACTAAAGTTATCAATAAGAACACAACAACAACAAAGCATTTATTACAACTAGGAAAAAATTAAATGTGCAACATACAAAATTTTGCAGCTGAATTGTTAGAGCATCCAAGGAGTTGATTTTTTTTATATAATTACTTGTAATAGAGAAAACATTCAAGAAAAATAATTTAGATAACCATAAAACAATTAAAGAGTTGAAGCTACAAAATTATGAAAAGATGAGAATATATTGATTTCCCAAGTCACATAATGTTTCTTGGGTTACGACAGTGGAAAAGAGTAGGAGCTACCCGAAAGTTCCTGGTTAGAGAAGCAATTTGTAATGTAGATAGATTGCAAAGAATGTTTTAGAGTTGAGACCAACAATATATGGCCACCTAGTGAGTAGAAGTCATAGAAAACCTTATATTTGTGCATCTTCATATCGAATTAGCAATTGTTGTGGTTGATTTACCTATGCAAATCAACATCCATCGTTGATGTATATTAAGGATACTTCTACAATGAGTAGTGTCCCAAGACATTGTTGCATCCTTTCTCATTATGAACAAGGAATAGAAGGTGGGGGAGATGTTGAGTGGCCTCATGTGACTATGTAAGTAACCATATCTATATGAAAAATGTATGTAATAATGGGTAAAATATAAATGCATGAGTGATTGGTTAGAGTAGGTACAAATAATCGAATCACATCATCTCTCCATACATATGTGTGAAGAATAATGGAAAGATGATTAAAATTCCTTCCCAAAACGCTATTCTTGATTGCGCATGTGTATTTTTTCTTTTTCATGATGTAGTTTGGTCTTCTTGGTGCATTGTAAGTTAGGCTTACAAAACCTTCCCCACTCTAGCCTAACCTAGATTATTTTACCCTAGCTGACTTTAGCCTACCCTGGTCTATGCCTAAACTACTATAGCTTAGCCTACATTATCCTAGACTAGCCTACTTTACCTTAACCTACTCTAGCCTATCCTACATTTAGACTACCCTATCTTGGTCTACTCTAGTCTAACATAGTGTAACACACACTATCTTAGCCTACTCTATTGTTGCCTCTGTAAGTAATCATATCTATATGAGAAATGTATTTAATACAGATTAAAATATGAATGCATGAGTGATCAGTTAGACCAGGTTTAACCAAACCAATCACATCATCTATGCATACATATGCGTGAAGACTATTGGAAAGAGGACTAAAATTCCTTCCCAAAACATTATTCTTCACTGTGCATCTGTATTTTTTATTTTTTCATGATGGTTTGTTCTGATTGGTTCATTGTAAGTTAGGCTTACAAAACCTTTCCTACTCTAGCCTACCCTAGATTATTTTAGCCTAGCCACCTTTAACTTACCCTAGCCTATGCGTAGATTACTATAGTTTAGCCTACTCTATCGTAGACTAGCCTATTTTAGCTTAACCTACTCTAGCCTAGCCTATGTCTAGACTAATCTATCTTTGTCTACTCTAGCTTAGCCTACTTTAGTCTAACATAGCCTAGTTTATCCTACTCTAGCATATCCTATCCTAGCCTAGCTTAACTTGGCCTTAGATGGCCTATCATTTGTAGCCTACTCTATATCTTCCTATCCAACCCAAACCCAAGCTACCTTAGCCTACCCCATTGTAGCCAATCCCTCTCTTTCCTACCCTACATTAACCTAACCTACTATGGGATGACGTACTATATCCTAGTCTATTATAGTATTCCCTAGTCTAGCTTAAACTACTCTAGACCAAGCCTACCTTGGCATACTTTAGCCTTCCCTAACATATCATTTTACCTTTTCTAACATACTATAACCTATTTCATTCTAGCCTAATCTAACCTACTCTAGATTAGTCAATCCTAGCTTACCCTAACATATCCTAGCTTAAGGCTACCCTATCATATTCTAGGCTATTCTAGCATACTCTATCTTGGCCTAGGCTAGGCTGGCCTAGTTTAGTTTATCCTATCCTAGTCTACTCTAAGCTACTCTAGCCTAACCTATCCTACCAGCCTAGCTTACTCTAGTTTAAACTACCTTCTTTACAACATCCTAAACGACTTCAGCCTAGACTAGCCTTCTTAGTCTACTCTAGCCTACTATATCCTACCAAAGCACATATTATAACTTACTCTACCTAGAATAGTCTAGCCTACATTAGACCACTTTATCCTAGCCTACTCTAGCCTATCTTAGGATAACCTACTATAGAAAAATATAGCCTAGATTATTTTGGCCTAACTAGATTAGTAGTGATGTAGTTTTTTCTTCTAGGTGCATTGTAGGTTAGGCTTACAACACCTAGCTTGATGTGGCCTACCATAGGTTATTTTAGTCTAGCCTTCTCTATCCTACACCTATGCTACAATAGTTGAGCCTACTCTAGCCTTCACTAGCCTATTTTAGGTTAGCCTACTCTAGCATAGCCTATGTCTAGACTACTTCATCTTGGTTTACTCTAGATTATCCTTCTTTAGTCTAGCATAGCCTAGCTTACACTATCTAAGCCTACTCTACTTTAGCCCATCCTACTCTATCCTACTCTATCCTAGGCTATCCTAGCATAGTCTAACTTTTCCTGGAATTTCCCATCATTCTGTAGCCTACTCTATACTGGCCTAACCGACCCTAACCTAACCTACCTTAACCTACCTTACTATATCCAATCCCTCTCTCGCCTACCCTACATTAACCTAACCTACTATGGCATGACCTACTATATTCTAGCATATTCTAGTATGGTCTATTCTAGCTTAACCTACTCCAGACCAAGCCTAACTTGGCATGCTTTAGCCTTCCATATCCTAGGATTTTACCTTTTATAACCTATTATATCCTATTGTACTCTAGCCGACTCTAATGTACTCTAGGTTAGCCTACCCTAGCTTCTCCTAGCATATCCTAGATTAGGGATACCATATCCTACTCTAGCCTATTCTAACTTACTCACCATGGCCTAGGTTATACTAACCTACTTCAGTTTATCCTATCCTAGACTACTATAAGATACTCTAGCTTAGCCTATCCTACTCTAAGCCTATAGTAGCCTAGCCTACTCTAGTCTAGATTACCTTATTTACACCATCCTAGCCAACTTCAGCCTAACCTAGCCTTCTTACTCTGCTGTAGCCTACTATATCCTAGGAGATCCTCACTTTGCCTACTCTAGCCTACTCTACCTAGTATAGCCTAGCATACATTAGCCCAGTCTAGCCTAACCTATTCTAGCATATCCTAACCTAGCCTAACCTATCCTAGCATAACATAGCCTACCCTATCCCATCATAGCCTACTCTAGCAAAACCTATCTTAGCATACTCTTCCTAAGCCTAGCCTAACTTTCTATAACCTAGCCTAGAATAGCCTACTCTACTCTAGCCTAAACTAAGCTAGGCTAGCCTACTCTAGCCTAGATTAAGTTAGGATAGCGTACTCAAGCCTAAACTAACCTAGACTAGCCTAGCCTAGCATAACCTAGCCTATTCTCACCTAACAAATCCTAGCCAACTCTAACTTAACCTACTCTCACCTAAAATATCCTACCATATCCTAGCCTAACCTTCTCTAGCCTGGCCTAACCTATCCTTTCCTACACTAGCCTATCCTAGCATAATCTAGCCTAGCATAATCTATCCTAGCATACTCTAGCCTAACCTAGCTTATATTATCATAGCCTACATTACTCTAACTTATGCTAACCTACTTTAGCCTAGCATAGCCAAGACTACTCAAACCTATCCTAACCTACACTAGCCTAGCCTTACCTATTGTAGCCTAGCCTAGCCTAGTTTAGCATAGCCTAACATATCTTATGTTAGCCCAACCTAGCCTAGACTAGCCTATCATACTCTAACCTAGCCTAGTCTACTCTATCTTCGCCTACTTTACTCACAAGGGCTTCATTGGGGGAGAAATATCATACCTGTAGGTTTTAACCCCATACAAAAATTACCTACATACGAATTCTATAACACAAAAAATAAACAATGCGAGAGCATAACACATAAAACACATATACACAGAGATTTTCCATGGATCCCAAAACCCGGACTACTAGCTTGATTTTTCATTATGTCCCTTTCAATGTTATAATACATATTTATACATGTCGAAGCATCCAATACCATGGACCAAAAACCATCACGTCCAAAAACATGTGTGGAAATCATACACAAAACCATAGGTGCGTCCATCGTAACTTTTATTACAATGTTTATTAAAATTAAACCCTAAATGCTAAACCCTAAGAATTTTATAAACCTTAAATACTCTACCCTAAACCCTAAACCCTAAGCATTTTGTAAACCTTAAACACTCTACCCTAAACCCTAAACCCTAAATCCTAAACCCTACACCCTAAACCCTAAACCTTAAAACCCAAACCGTAAACCCTAAATCGTAAATGCAACGCATTTTATAACATTTTAAAAAGCGTTTTGTAAATTTTATTTAAGTTTTTATTAAAATATTTTATGAAAGTGTTATAAACACTAAATCCAAAACTCTGAACCCTAAACCCCAAAGAATAAACCTCAAACCCTTAACTCTAAACCATAACACTAAGTATTTTATAACATTTCAAAAAGGAGTCTGTAAATTTTATTTAAGTTTTTATTAAAAACATTTAATCGACTGTTATAAACCCTAAACCCTAAACTCTAAACGCGAAGCCACAAACCCTAAACCCTCAATCCCAAGCATTTTATAGCATTTTAAAAACTGTTTTTTAACATTTATTCAAGTGTTTATTGAAAGCATCTATGAAAGTGTTATAAACCCACCCTAAACCCTAAAACTAAAACCCAAAATCAAAACCCAAAAACCTAAACCCTAAGAATTTTATAATAGTATAAAAAGAGTTTTGGAATGTTTATTTAAGTATTTATTAAAATCATTTACTAAGATCTTATAAACCTTAAGCCCTAAATCCCAAAGGCCAAATCATAAACACTAAACCCTAAGCATGTTATATCATTTTAAAAAGAATTTTGTAACTTTTATTTAAGCCTTGACTATAACCATTTACTAAAGTCTTATAAACCATAAACCCTATGCTAAACCACCTTAAACCCTAAACCCTAAACACTAATCATTTTATAACATTTTAAAAATCATTTTGTAACTTTTATTACAATGTTTATTAAATTTAATTTACTAAAGCATTATAAATTGTAAACACTAAACACTAAACTCTAAACCCCAATTTCCAAACCCTAACCCCAAACGTTAAATCCTGAACTCTAAGCATTTTACAACATTTTAAAAAGTGTTCTGTAACTTTTATTTAAGTGTTTATAGAAATCAGTGATTGAGCCCTCATAAACCCTAAACCCTAAGCATTTTGTAACATTTTAAAAAGAGTTTTTTAACTTTTATTTAAGTGTTTATCAAAAGAATTTACTAAATCATTATAAACCCTAAATCCTAAAACATGAAACCTAAACCCTAAACCTGAAACCCAAACCTTAAATACTAATAATTTTATAACATTTTAAAAAGCATTATGGAACTTTCATTTAAGTATTGGTTAAAAGCATTTTATAAAGTGTTATAAACCCTAAAACCTAAACTCAAAACCCTAAGTATTTTAAAACATTTTGAAAAGAGTTTTGTAACGTTTATTTAACTTTTTGTTAAATTAAGATACTAAATTGTTATACACCCTAAGACCTAAGCCCAAAACTATAAACCACAATCCCTAAACCCTATACCCTAAACCATAATCATTTTATAACATTTTAAAAATCATTTTGTAGCTTTTATTTAAGTGTTTATTAAAAAAATTTACCTAAGTGTTATAATACCTAAACCCTAAGCCCTAAATACTACAATTGAAGACCTAAAACCTAAACCCTACGTATTTTATATCATTTTAAAAAGTGTTTTCTAAATTTTATTTAGTGTTTATTAAAAGACTTTACTAAAGTGTTATAAACCATAAAACCTAAACCGTAGGCATTTTACAACATTTTAAAAAGTGTTTTGCAACTTTTATTTAAGTGTTTATTAAAAGCACTTACTAAAGTGTTATAAACCTTAAACCATTAAGCTAAAACCCTAAACCCTAAACCACCAAACCCTAAAACCAAAGCCCTAATCATTTTATAACATTTTAAAAAACATTTTAAACTTTTATTTAAGTGTTTCTTAAAATAATTTACTAAAGTGTTATAAATCCTCAACCCTAAAACCTAAACCCTAAACCCTAAATTCTAAACCCTAAACCCTAAACGCTAATTTTTTTTAATATTTTAAAAAGTGTATTGTAACTTTAGTGTTATAAATCCTAAACGATAAACCCTAAAACCTAAACCCTAAAACAAAAACCCTAAATCCCAAATTGTAAACCCCTAACAATAAACCCTAAACACTAAGAATTTTATAACATTTTAGAAAGATTATGTAAATTTTACTTAAGAGTTTATTAAAAGAATTTACTAAAGTGTTATCAAACCTAAACCCTAAACTCCAAACACCAAACCCTATATCCTAATGATTAAAGCTTAAAGGATAAACCCTAATACCGTTTAGTAAGGTCTTATAAACCATTAACCCTAAAGCCTAAATCTTGAAAGCATTTACTAAGGTCTTATAAAATCCAAGCCATAAACTCCAAAACCTAAACCGTAAACCCTAGGCCCTAAACCCCAAACCCTAAAACCTAAGGATTTTATATTAATTTAAAATTTATTTTGTAACTTTTACGTAATTGTTTACTAAAACTATTTACTAAAGTGCTATAAAGCCTAAACCGCTAATCCCTAAACCCTTAACCTTAAACTCCAAACCCTAAACCGTAAAAAACCCTAAACCCTAAAAACCCTAAAAAATTCATAAACCATAAAAAAACCCCAAACCTTAAAATACCATAAACCCTAAACCCTAAAAAACCCTTAACACTAAAAAAACCCTAAACCCCAAAAAACCCTAAATGCTAAAAACTATTTTTTAAATATTTTTTTAAGTATTGATTAAAAGAAATTACTAAAGGATTATAACCATAAACCGTAAACCATAATACACACCCCCACCCTAAACACTAAACCCTAAACCATAAGCACTTTATAACATTTTAAACACCAAACCCTAAACCCTAAGCATTTTATTATAATTTAGCAAGTGTTTTGTAACTTTTTAAAACCCTAGATCCTAAACATTTTATAACATTTTAATAAGTGTTTTGTAACTCTTTTTAAGTGTTTATTAAAAGAATTTACTAAAGTATCCCTCAAACCTAAACCCTAAGCATTTTAACAAGTGTTTCGTAACTTTTTTCTAAGTGTTTACTAAAAGGATTTACTAATGCTTTATAAACCATAAACCCTAAGTTCTAAACCCTAAGAATTTTATAACATTTTAAACCCTAAACCCTGAGCATTTTATAACATTTTAAAAAGTGTTTTGTAACCTTTTTTTAAGCGTTTATTAAGAGAATCTCTTGAAATGTTATAAGACCTAAACCCTAAACTCTAAACACTAAACACTAAGCATTTTATAACATTTTAAAAAGTGTTTTGTTACTTTTTTAAGTGGTTATAAAAATAATTTACTAAATTCTTGTGAACCCTAAACCCTAAACCTTACGCATTTTATAACATTTTATACCCTAAATCTAAACCCTAAGCATTCATTGGCATTTTAACAAGCCTTTTGTAACTTTTTCTGAAGTGTTTATTAAAATCATTTACTAAAATGTTATAAACCATAAATCCTAAACCGTAGGAATTTTATAACATTTTAAAGCCAAAACCCTAAACCCTAAAGCCTAACCTCTAAACCCTAAGTATTTTATAACATTTTAACAAGTGTTTTCTTACTTTTTTAAAGTGTTTATTAAAAGAATTTACTAAATTATAAAAATCCCTAAACCCTAAACCATGAGAATTTTATAGAATTTTAAACCCTAAACCCTAAGCATTTTATAACATTTTAACAAGTGTTATGTAACTTTTTTTTATGTTCTTATTACAACGTAAGGCGTTTACCTCTGGGAAGAACTCCCTTATATGCCACCGTGTCCTATTTTGGACCATTGATCTGATGTGTTGGACGATTAAAAGAGATTGTGCCGTTGGATCAGAGCATTATAGTTGGAATTTTAATCGGTTTGCATGTGCTTGTTGAACTTCCAGATAGACGGTGATCACCTGTTTCTTCTGCTCCCGCACGGTGATCAAACTTCGAGCCCTGCTACTACCTTTGGATATCAATACCTTGATGGATTTAGCTACTAGACTCGGGATTAGCCAAATAAAATCAGATTATGGAGGATTACAGATGATGGAACATTCTTTGAAAAGAATGTTGTCCACAATTTCGAGTGGTTCATACGATCACAGCGAATATATTGAGAAATATATCGCAGGGTTCTTTGAGGCAAATGCATCCTTTGCAAAAATTTGTGGGTCTGCACTTCTGAAAGAATTTAGTACCAATATCGAACGCGCTAAATCTGATAAGTATTCTATCCTTACTGCTTGTACTGCACTTTTATGGATTGTCAATGTGATTCAGCGATGTGATGGGCAATTTTTGAAATATTGTTCAAATTATTTTGCGAAGATGCTGAACTTCCTATCGCAATAAATCATTCTTACAGTGGATATTCTGGTAGTGTTAGTCCATATTCTAGTCTAAAGAAGCCAATTCTTGGTTTAAATACCCCACTTATGGACCTAATTGATCGGTTTCTAAATTGTATGGGAAACGGCAAAATAATTACTTCTACATTATTTAGGGTTTCTTTTCTCACAAATTGGGTTCCTGTCATTGCTGCGCATCTCAATCACAAGAATAAATTGGAAAAAAGTATCATTGATGTTGCCGAAACCCTCTCTTCTGTTGAGCAAAGACGGATTTACAACATTTGGAAAGAATCTTTGGCCAAAACCAACACAGGAACATTTAATTGCTGGGCCAAGAAAGTAGCGGATGCCATACTTCGCCACAACTATTTTTTCATGTAAGTGGCTCTTAAGAAGTCTAATAGTTGATTAAGTAGAGAGGTCTAATCTATATAGTCCAAGTTTAAACACAATATATATGCCTAACAACTGCTCTGGGGATAATTTATTCACAAGCTCTCGTACAGAATGACCTAGTCAATAGATCTGAGCCTGTTTAGCGGATTCTAAGCAATCCCCACGGGAGGACCAGGGCAATAAATGCAAGCCTCCCTATGTATATGTAAGTGAAACAATTTTGATATATCCACAGTTCTGTTTGGGTGTCAACTTATACTTAGTCATTTTCCAAATTTGTTGTTACACTGATAATTATTTTTTCAGTATCAACTGATCATTTTTCGATGTTGCCAGTCTGCTTCTTGCCATACCCCAATGTACTTGCAGAGGTTTGTTCTTGTCCCTAATTACCTTCCATGGTTTCTTATCTTTGAGAGTACCAGATGCCCCTATGCACTTTCCACAAGCTTTCATTCTTCATACGTGCCCAACACATACATTGAAGCAGGGACTTATTAGTCAAAGGAATTGGGACTACATGGTGCCACCAGGAAGCAGTCTTCAGAATGTACCTTTTAAATTGCAACCTCAAGGGAATGCCCCGGAACTGCAACTACCTTTCAAACTGCATCCTCAAGGGAATACCCAGGAACTTCAACTCCATGATTTTCAGTACTTCGTTGTAATTGATTTTAAGGCAACTTGTGACATGGGTACGCGTCTTAGTCCACAAGAGATAGTGTTTTTTTATTTATCTCATATATGGTTCTTATTTGTGGCGATTTCCTTTCCATTTATGAAAATTATGAACAATGGAAAAGAGGGATCACAATTTCTGCAGCCATGATTGATCAAGCTCAGAGAGGTCAATAATTTACTCAATTAATTGAGTATGTGTTTTTTTCGAGTGGGTTAGTCTCATAATTAAAGTTTGATACATGAAAAATGGTGCGGTGCCTAGCTTCCCATATATACTTCGTGAAAAACATAACAATAATCCCATCACGAAAAGGAAGAAAATTGGACTACGATACGAATTCTTGCGCCATGGCTTCAAACATGTGAAGGAGTGACTTGCATTCCTTTCATTACCATCTCGACAATTAGTGTGGGGCCCTAGCCCGTAAGCCTTATGTTACGAGAAGTATCTTTTGGATAGGTGAGCATTCCCTATGATTTTCCCTTGATAGGAGATAGAATACGCGATTTGACTATCGCACCAGATTCTTACAGATCATTGTAATCAATTCGACTTTATGCTAAAAGAAAATGGCTCATACCTCATTTATAATGGTAGTCCCTATGTATTTCTGGTTGGAGAACTATAGAGAACTATCTTCAGATAATGACACCTACTTCCGACATACAATATAATAAATTTGTGTGACACATTCAATGAATTTTATTATGAAAAATGATTTTTTATGTGTATTCTATTTTTCATTTCAATTAGGGCATCAAATCCCATTCTTTTGAATCTTAATTTTATTTCTGTCCAATGGGATTTTAAGGAACTGACAGACTATTCCACTGTAATATAGTAGATTGGCATCATTTAAGGCATGTTATTGGTTTCATTTGTTGAAATTTAAAGTGTAATAGACCAAAAAAATTTCACAGTCTGAGGGAAAGTCGAACCAAATATTGACGATGTAATTGCTTTCATGCAAGAAACTAACGATAGTTCAATGAAAAACGTTAGTAAATTGCATAACATTGTCTCACTGTAGAACGATAAAACTGGTGTTTTAATCACAACCAAAACTTATATATTATGCTGCAACTTTTGGGGAAAGGGCAATTTTCCTCATCATCTCCATCCCCCTCATCCCCATACGATGCCGCCCGGTGTCACAAGGTATACATTTTTACGCCGTAAGGCATTTCCCTCTGGGAAGAACTCCCTTATATGCCATCGTGTCCTATTTTGGACCATTGATATGATGTGTTAGACGATTAAAAGAGATTTTGTTGTTGGATCAAAGCATTATAGTTGGAATTTTAATCGGTTTGCATGTGTTTGTTGAACTTCCAGATAGACGGTGATCACCTGTTTCTTCTGCTCCCGCACGGTGATCAAACTTCGAGCCCTGCTACTATCTTTGGAGATCAATACCTTGCTGGATTTAGCTACTAGACTCGGGATTAGCCAAATAAAAACATATTATGGAGGATTACAGATGCTGGAATATTCTCTGAAAAGAATGTTGTCCACAATTTCAAGTGGTTCATACGATCACAACGAATATATTGAGGAATATATCGTAGGGTTCTTTGAGGCAAATGCATCCTTTGCAAAAATTTGTGGGTCTGCACTTCTGAAATAATTTAGTACCAATATCGAACGCGCTAAATCTGATAAGTATTCTATCCTTACTGCTTGTACTGCACTTTTATGGATTGTCAATGTGATTCAGCGATCTGATGGGCAATTGTTTCAAATATTGTTCAAATTATTTTGTGAAGATGTTGAACTTCCTATCGCAATAAATTGTTCTTACAGTGGATATTCTGGTAGTGTTAGTCCATATTCTGGTCTAAAGAAGCCAATTCCTGGTCTAAATACCCCACTTATGGACCTAATTGGTTGGTTTCTAAATTGTATGGGCAACGACGAAATAATTACTTCTACATTATTTAGGGTTTCTTTTCTCACAAATTGGGTTCCTGTCATTGCTGTGCATCTCAATCACAAGAATCAATTGGAAAAAAGTATCATTGATGTCGCTGAAACCCTCTCTTTTGTTGAGAAAAGACCGATTTACAACATTTGGAAAGAAACTCTGGCCAAAACCAACACAGAAACATTTAATTGCTGGGCCAAGAAAGTAGAGGATGCCATACTTCGCCACAACTATTTTTTCATGTAAGTGGCTCTTAAGAAGTCTAATAGTTGATTAAGTAAAGAGTTCTGATCTATATAGTCCAAGTTTAAACAGAATATATATGCCTAACAACTGCTCTGGGGATAATTTCTTCACAAGCTCTCATACAGAATGACCTAGTCAATAGATCTGAGCCTGTTTATCGGATTCTAAGCAATCCCTGCGGGAGGACTAGGGAAATAAGTGCAAGCCTCCCTATGTATCTGTAAGTGAAAGAATTTCGATATATCCACAGTTCTGTTTGGGTGTTAGCTTATACTTAGTTATTTTCCAAATTTGGTGTTACACTGATAGTTATTTTTTCAGTACCAACTGATCATTTTTCGATGTTGCCAGTCTTCTTCTTGCCCTACCCCAATGTACTTGCAGAGGTTTGTTCTTGTCCCTAATTACCTTCCATGGTTTCTTATCTTTGAGTGTACCAGATGCCCCTGTGTACTTTCCACAAGCTTTCATTTTTCATACGTACCCAGCACATACATTGAAGCAGGGACTTATTAGCCAAAGGAATTGGGACTACATGGTGCCACCAGGAAGGAGTCTTTAACATTGTTATTTGAAGTTTATTTCTCCTTCATTTTATGATCTTCGGCTTCTTCTCAATTTTTCCATCTACATAACCCACTCTTTCTCTATGCTTATTCAGGTTAATTTAATTTTTGCAAGTGGATATTTCATCTTTAGTAACCATTTTGTGAAATTATCTCAAATGTACCTTCAACATTATTATTTGTGCCCTCATAGGGTGATCAAAAGCCTATTTTCCAGGCTTGTAGATGTTATTTTTCCTGGTAATAAATGTTGACTAAATGATCTTAAACATTGTAAATATATCATTTTGAAACATTATAATGTTGTGCAGATATTGCATTGATTTTACAAGACACTTCAACCTACTAGTTCATTTTCTATTGGCTTGCCTTACGGCGTTTTCTTTGCAACATCAGGTGCAAATGCTAGTTAAAGAATCTATGCAAGTGTTATAAATATCAAACCCTAAACCATAAACACTAAGAATTTTATAACACTTTATAATAATTTTTTTTTACTTTTTAAAATTTTTATTAAAAGCATTTAATAAAGTTTTATAACCCTAAACCCTAAGCATTTTGTAACATTTTAACAAGAGTTTTGTAACTTTTATTTAAGTATTTATTAAAATAATTTTCTAAAGTGTTATAAACCCTAAAAGCTAAATACTAAACCCTAAACCCCAAACCCTAAACCCTAAAACCTAAGAATTTTATGATCTATTAAAAATAATTTTGTAACTTTTATTTAAGTTTATTTTATTAAAAGAATTCACCAAGGTGTTATAAAACCTAAACCCCAAACCATATAAACATAACCCTAAACCCTAAGCATTTTATAACATTCTTAAAATCATTTTTTAACTTTTATTTAAATGTTTATTAAAAGAATTTACTAAATTGTTATAAACCTTAAACCATACACCCTAAAACCTAAACCCCAAAACCTAAACCATAAACCCTCAACTGTGAGCCCTAAACCCTAAATAATAAACCCTATGAATTTTAGAATAGTTTAAGAAAAGTTTTGTAACGTTTATCTAAGTGTTTATTAAAATAATTTCATTTTCTAAAATTCAATTTGTTGTTGCACTTTCATTGATGGAAGTGGAGTATGTTGTCGCTACATTTTTGAGTAAAGAAATGATTTGATTACAAATGTTTATCGAATAATTGGGCAAGAAGCAGGAGATTGATAGGTTATACAATGACAACGAGAGTGTCATTCATGTTTCAAAGAACTAACATTTCATTCTAAGAGCAAAAATATATAGCTCAATTACCATTTCATACAGTTAGTTTTGTAAGATGGAAAGTTGAAGCTGGAAAAGATATAGACTAGCCAGAATATTACATACATGTTAACAAAGGTGGTAACTAAGGAGGAATTGATATTCTAATAAATTTCAATTGAACTTCAGGTATGATGGTAAAGATGAGAAACAACCAAGCCAGGTCTAATAAGTGAAGCAATGGTGGAGTGTTAAAAATTATTCTCTTAGTGGGTGATTTTTGGGTGTGGAGCCTAATTATATTCTTCATTTAGACGTCACTTTTTAGCCACATTTGGATCCTAGTCCCCTACAAGGGGGTGTGGGGGGGCTTGGCCCCACACTATCGTCGTGACCAGTGTTAGCATGATTTTAGCCCCCCTCTCGCAAGGGTTTGGGGAAGCACCCTCATTGATAAATTTAGATATAAATTTCCTTGTAAAAAATGTAATTTTTTAGTCAATTTAGGTTATTCATTAGGTGGAATATTTCACGATATAATTTATCTTATTTTAAGGTTTTTTCCCTAGATGGTAACCCTCAGTTTTTATGAGGGAATTTTATTTCAACTGTGCATTATTCTATTTGAAACAAAGAGAGGATATTATGTGATGGTGAAGAGGAAATTACAACATATTTTTTGAAGGTTTTGTCCCTTAATTTTCTTAGATTATATAAAAGGAAGTAATAACTATTTCTCTGTCGACGTAACCCAAATTGGGTGAGCTGTGTATATTTGTATCTCTCTTGTTTTAAGGATTTTTTTATTTTTGTTTTTGTAATATTTTATGTGTTTCATTTCTATGTTATTTAATTTATTAAAAAAAAAATATTTAGATAAAACTGATCCATGTGTTAACTGTAGAAATTAAGGTGTATATTAAAAATGGCTCATGAAATTTACTAAATAACACGACATGTTTCTACTCTATCATTTGCAAAAGTTAATTCACCGTATAAAACAAGAATCATTTTAAATTCAAAAGGAAACATAAAATATACAGAAAGATTTATATAGGGGAAAACAATTGCCTAAAACCCCTTACTATCTGTATTGCATTAATCAGAGAATAGAGAAGAAATACAATGTTTGCTCAAGCCTAATGACACCTTGCACTAGTATAGTCTATCCCCCTTCCCGACTAACCAAATTTGGCCAATACTTATGCAATTTCAAGGCTTCCCAAGCCCCTATTTCCTTGCATTGTTCCCTTGGGAAACTTACACTATTATTTAGGAATTTCACACCAAGGAATTACGCAATTACCATAGGCGAATCCTATGACTGCATGCACCACCTCTATAACTTGGATTAGCTTACAACTAATAGTACACTACCCTTGAACTTCAATATCAACTAGGTAACTATAATTATCTGCATGTGTATTTTGGGTTGATTAATCAGCTTGATGGTTGATCACTCAGCGTGGAAAAAGTTCCACACTCAAAACTTGACCTCCACTAGTTCTTTCAATCGTTAGAACTAGTTAAAGTGACAATAACTTAAATTAATTGAAATATATTGCTACAAATTAACAATCAATCATGTATCATTGAACTCAAATGTCTTCAACTTTAATTTACTAAGTTAACTGAGTGATAAGAGCCATGTCACCTCAGTTAACTACCTCCAAGTATTCTGCTGAAATTGAAATTTTTAATTTTCTCAATTTTAATTAAGGAAAAAATTAAAATAGAGACTTTACTTGCTGCATTTTAAACACTAAGTTTGAATTTATGAAATAATTGAAAAATATTTGTTCCAGTATTCAATTTCTTAGAACGATCAAGGACATCTCAATTTGTGTTAAAAATGTAAGGGAGATATGTGTGAAAAGTATTGGTTGGAAAACTAGGAACCCTCATTGTTAATGTTGTAGGGATGCTATCATAACTAATGCTAGGAAAAATACCTAGCTAATAATTGTGATGACCTTAGTAATATAATAATAACCATTTATATTGGGAAAAATGACTATTCCAAATCCATTTCTTGACCTAAGTTTCACAATAAATCTCATGACCAAATATGAACTATAATTTATTGGACTTACTAACCTTATACCTACTCCCACAATGTTAGCACTAGTTGACCAATCTAAAATATTACTAGAATGGATTCTACAACATGTTTTCATTTTTATGGAATCATAGGAGTGTATTTTTGACTTCCTATTTTTGTATCCTAAAGCCTCCTTAGGAGGGCATCCTATAATCCTAGGTAGACCATGGTAGCCCCACTGATGCATTTATCAACTACATATCGAGGTTTATGGTGATGTATGGTGAAGATACCAAAAATAATATTTTCTTCTTCCGCGCTACTGAACCAAATATAGACTATGAAAGCCACTTGTTTTGTGGAATTTGATCGAAAGGATAATGGTGTACAACCACCCCTCACAATTCCGATAGGTTATATTCAAATGACACAGCCCCACAGTGATGCAGGAGCAACCAGCAAAAAAACAGAGCGAAGCGTACGTGGACAAAAAAGCTTAACGAAGGGAGAAAAATAGAGGAAAGTCTATTTTAAAGCAGAAAAGTAGAGTTAAAGCGGATAAGTTTTAAACCAGATTTAAAATGGCTTTAAAGCGGATAAGGGATACTTATCCGTCATGCATGCGCCTTTAGTTGGAGAAAAACAAGGATAGGATCAATCCTTCCAATATAACACTTCTTGTATCTATATGTGTAGTGTGATAGGGTGTGAGATATCTGTTCTCCGAGGTGTTTTGTGAGTGGAAAAAATGTAATTGGTCTAGATTTATTGGCTAAGGCTGCAATGCCTTAGATCCAATGATCTTTTGTAAATAATTGAATTATATATTCCTGTCTATTGAGTTATGAGTTTTATAGTTTTTGACTGAATGCAGATAGTTGTGTGATAGTTGTGTGTTATTATTTGTGTGAACAACGCATTTTACAGTTATTATCTTGGAGCGATTCTCCAACATCTGGTTGAGGCAGAGTTATATGCGCGGAGTCATTTTTTATAATTTTGTGTTCTGCGTGGATTTCATATTGGTGATTAATTACATAAGTGTGTGTGCTGCTAATAAATATAACGTGCATGCGTAGTAAGGTGTCCGGTGTAGAGCGGTTTTTAATAATTGACATCAACAGCTGTGTGTACATACAACAATTGAAAGTCAATCCGGTTTGAATGCTGGGTACGCAGAGTGATTGGCTGTGTAAAGGCGTTTATTTTTAGGTGGTTTGTAGGAATTTTTGTATGGTCTCTATGGATCGGAGATGGATTCCATTGCTTTTGGCTTTGTTGTGCTACTGTCACCGTTAAATGCCCCGTTAGATTCATATCTGAAAATGGATCTTGGCTTACCCCAAGATCGCTTTTCATCAAGTGGTATCAGAGCAAGGAAAGGATTCCTGAGAGAAGAAAGAAGAATGCGAGCAGAAGGGGAAAGAGGTACAACTATGTTAAAGTTGGAGAGTTTATGCAGATGGCAGCAGCAAAAGGTGAGAAGATTTGTAGTAACCTAGAGAAGGATGCCAAAAGATCGAGTGAGGAGGGCTTGGTGAGGTATCATGTAACAGAGGAGACTGTTACTGCAGAGGTTGGTTGCAGCTCACAGAAAATCATAAAAGCAGTTCTAGTGAAGGAATACAGTGGATAAAATTGCTAAGGACAAGGAGAAGCATATGACGAGGAGGTCATAAATTTTTGTGCCTCTCGAGTCTGATGCGGGAGCAACCAGCAACAAATCAGAGCGAAGCGTACGTGGACAACAAAGCTGAATGAAGGGAGAAAAATAGAGGAGAGTTTATTTTAAAGCAGAAAAACAGATTTAAAGCGGATAAGTTTTAAACCGGATTTAAAATGGCTTTAAAGCGGATAAGGGATACTTATTCGTCATGCATGCACCTTTAGTTCGAGAAAAACAAGGATAGGATCGATCCTTCAAATCTAACACTTCTTGTATATATATGTGTAGTGTGATAGGGTGTGAGATATCTATTCTGTGAGGTGTTTTCTGAGTGGAAAGAATGTAATTGGTGTGGATTTATTGGCTAAGGCTGCAATGCCATAGATCCAATGATCTTTTGTAAATAATCGAATTATATATTCCTGTCTATGGAGTTATGAGTTTTATAGTTTTTGACTGAATGCAGATAGCTGTGTGATAGCTATGTGTTATTATTTGTGTGAACAACACATTTTACAATTATTATCTTGGAGCGATTCTCCAACATCTCGTTGAGGCAGAGTTATATGCGCGGAGTCATTTTTTATAATTTATGTTGTCCGTGGATTTCATATTGGTGATTAATTACATAAGTGTGTGTGCTGCTAATAAATATAACGTGCGTGCGTAGTAAGGTGTCCGATGTAGAGCAATTTTTAATAATTCACATCAACAGTTGTGCGTACATACAACAATTGAAAGTCAATCTGGTTTGAATGCTGGGTACGCAGAGTGATTGGCTGTGTAAAGGCGTTTATTTTCAGGTGGTTTGTAGGCATTTTTGAATGGTCTCTATGGATTGGAGATGGATTCCATTGTTTTTGGCTCTACTGTGCTATTTTCATCGTTAGATGCTCCGTTAGATTCATATATGAAAAGGGATCTTGGCTTACCCCAAGATTACTTTTCATGACACGGTAAATGATCGATCCACCCCAACTTGCAATATATATCCTCCATTGTCCACCACAACCTAAGGATAAATAAAATGAACCCCTTCCAAAGTAAACCATAAATTCAAGGAGATGTGGTGGGAGGCAACTAGATCATAATGCTACTATATAGTAGACTAAACTATAGGTAGACAACATGAATATAGAACCAACATGAGTGATTATTAAAAGGGTTTTGGTTTAAGAATTTATTGGATAATTATTATTATGTTTTATTTAAGTCAGTAGTTGTCTATACCAACATCAATATTTGGTTTTAATGATTTATTGGAAATAAAGTTTATTATTTAAAATAGGTCTCCAAATATGTTTTTCTTTGTTATATTTGTATGCTACTATTAATGTGCATCAAATTTTTTACTATAAATAACACAATCTAGAAGTGTATGATAGCAAAATTATTAATCTATGACTGTCTTCTTCTTTCAAATATATAGATATAATATATATATATATATTTATATATTTATATATATATATATATATATATATGTATTTTAAGTGTTTCTTATGTTTAGTTTTACTTTTTATATTGTAGTGATTAAATATATTTATTTTTATATATAATTTTATTATTAAATTTATATAAATATATAAATTTTATCATAATCCCTTGGTATAAATTGTTCATCTTTTGGGTTTATTGATTGATTGGATTTATAGTATCAATCAATTTGTTTTATATTATTGATCCCTTTATTAAGGATATAATCGTTAGTGTTTATAATTGTTTGGTTTTAAAAATCCCTAGGATTTATAATATTAGTCATTAAGATTTATAATCCAAAGAGTTAAGTAATTTTTAAATACCTTGGATTTATAATAATGATATGGGTTTAAAAAATAAATAATAATAATAGCAATTATTTTTAATAATATAACATAATATAATTATTATTTTTATAATATTACTTTTATTTATATCTATCTATCATTATCAATATTAATATCGATGTTAAATCTATATAGTTAATGCCTATTGGGTTATTTCAACTACATTTACTAATACGTTTATCTATGTTATTGGTATAGCTTACCAGTGTGTATTAACCACATTTATTAATTTGGTTATGCTTTATAACCCCTTGGGCTTATAATATGAATAATATGTTGCATCTAATATTTTGTGAGCTTATAATATTATTATAAGTTTATAATATTGTATATATTAAGTTGTAGCTTATTGTGTATATCAACCACATTTAACAATGTGGTTTTGCTACTTGTCAACACTAACAACAACTCATTTATAATTGTACAATAAAGGGTGGATCAATACATGGAACTGATTCTATTAATTT
>APFE030615500.1:74250-84583 GCA_000404065.3 Pinus taeda | reverse complement strand
AATTCTAAGGTTCAAGCAGTGGAAGATCACATCGAGCATCAACAACAAGTTCTTCAACTCTTAAAGGATAACCTCACTCTGGCGCAGAATCAAATGAAACAAAAGGAATATTAACATCACAATGAAAGAAGTTTTGATGTAGGTGACTGGTATTTTTATGGCTACAACCATACAAATAAATGTCTCTCAAGCAAGCTAATAAGGATAAAAAATTATCACCCAAGTACTACGGTCCTTACAAGGTGTTGTAAAATATTGGTACTATGGCATACAAATTGGAGCTGCTTGCATCTTCCCGAGTACACCTAGTTTCCAATGTTTCATGATTAAAGAAGGTTATAGGTGACAAGCTTCCAGTTCAAATAGTGTTGCCTGAACTTGATGAAGAAGGAAAAATCATATTTGAGCCTGAAGCAATCACGGAAACAAGAACCCGACAACTATGGAATCGATCAATTGCAAAGTATCTCATTAAGTGGAAGAACTTACTCATTGAAGATTCCACATGGGAGGATGAGGATTTTATACAAAAGCATCGAGAACTACTCAAGCATTGAGGAAAACACTTTTTTGAAGTAGAGGGGCATGTTAGGTCGCTATAATACTAGTGTACCCCCCTTATTGTTATTGTTGTGCCCATGTAGCCCCATATTGTTATTGTTGTACCCCATAAATAACAACTATTTCTATTGTTGTTCCCTTACATTATTATTGTTATGTAGGCTATGATTATATTGTGACCCCTTTGACCCCTATATATCCAAAGGAGGTATTGTCATTTGTTCCATCCAATAAGTTTTCATTTATGTATTGTAAAAGAGGTTTCCCCCTCGAAGAGGATAATTTTTAAGTCATTGATCTATCTATTTGTGATCTGGTTGCATAACAACACCATATGTACAGAACACCACATATCCAACATGAGAACAACACCATATGCACACAACACCACATATCCAACATGCAGACAGTACGATATGTACACAATACCGCATATCTAACATGTACATAAAACCTTCTAAACTCATCACTGCATATACAATATACACACAACACCATATATACAACAGGAAAACAAAATCATATGTACACAATACTACACATGCTACATGTACACTACACGAATACTGCACATCCTGAGATCACACTGTTTCTACCAAGCAACCTAATTGCTTCTAGTGTCTTTCCGCCATCCATTCTTTCCCCAGCATGTCGCAGATCACACTGCTTTCATTCTGTTGATGTATCCCTCAACATTATCTTCCATAACATAGACATATTATAATCACATAATATCAATTCATATCCACATGATACTAACCTCATATATTTGTGAGGGCTACAGTTTCTACTTGATTTCACATAAGACCAGGAATCTCTTCATGCCATTCACCCGCATAAGCAATCATTCCTCCACAAGCATGATCCATGATGACCCCGTCAGACATTGACATACATACATACATACATACATACATACATACATACATACATACATACATATAAACATTAGCATAAGACAATCATGATCTATGACTACACTGTCAGGCAACGACATACATACACACATGTATACATATAGAGACATGAACATAATCATGATCACAACATAATTGCCAAATATCATAAGGTCAAGGTTAATAAAACTCCCTTTATCTGTGCAACGCATGCACAAGACCAAGAACAACAGCCCCCAACATAGCAAGGCATATGACGCCTCAAATCCATTTACTTCACCTTTATGTTACCCTTCTCATGATTGTCCTACCACCGTCCATTTACACTAATGGACCCAACCAATCCAACTGACCATCATAATCTTTCCTTCAACTGTAGCTATATATGCACTAACCTCATTCGGGTTTTACATTACATGTTGGGTTTCATCCAGATTTCCCTAAGTTCCATTAACTTCCTCCTTCCCAACCAATTCCTAAGACCCTCAAAACACAAAAGGAAAGGACAAGAAGTAGACAAGAAGAAGACCATGAAAAACCAATAACAATGTGACACCACAAACAAAGTGGCATGATCATGCACCAAACATAAACAAAACTTCAAATCAAGCACAACCAAATCACAAAGACTGAAGCAAAAACTAGTAACAATACCATGACTTAATCCCCATGGGTTCCCAATGCTTCCAAGGGAAAGCTCAACCTGAGCCTTCTTCAAGATTTCATGGAAGTCTCTTTTCCATGCAATTCCCTGCATCATACTTCCATAAACACATAACTGTCAGTGCATAAATAAATATACAATATACCAGTTACCTTACCTTGTCATGACAAGCACACTGCCTTGTAATTGAGCACATCCATGCCATCTCTCAAGGAACTCCAATCCTTTGACGAATGCAACTACAATTATAAACTAGCTAATATACTTGTCAAATACATGTTCATGAATATAGCACATATCCACATAATGTCAAATAAAATGAAGGTTAAGAAGACTTCATGTATGAAAAGAACTCATTCATTTGGAACTGCGGTTTCCAAACATAGCCAAAAGGAATTCTCACCCAATTCCTTCTTTTTACCTTTTACCTTGCTGCAATTGAGTCTTATTATATGCTATCACACTGTCCAGTTGTTAGTTATATAGACAAATCAATTGTTACCTTGACATGCTAATGCCAAGCATGTTTCCCTGCAACTGTTTACACATGTGAGTCACATGTTCCAAAAATCAGGACATCATGTCTATTAATCTGAAATCAAGCTTTACCAAGACTAAAAACCATGTCATAATCAACAAATAATCATTAATCATAATATTACAACTATCATCCACTTGCACTCAAGTATATATCAACTATCTCGGCCCATAAAGTGTTAGTACAATCATCTTAAAACACTATTATTTCTTCATGTAATCTCATAGACACATAATCACATCATGCAATTATTCAAATATTCAAACAAACTATAAACATACCATGTTAGGTAACCAATTAGATAACATAATCAAACTCATATCTCAAGGTATCTCAGGGGAGTCTATCACATCTACATAATCAGTCCAGATTAGCATGACACAATATTACAAGTATATCAACCCATACCAGAATATCATGACCACAATCATCTGCATATACAAATCCAGATTAACACGATATATATAATATCAAGATCTCAAATTCAATGAGCTACTCATCATGCATATGACCACAGTGCATACAACAACAAGTTACTATCCTTCATGTCTAACCGACACATGTGCATATAGCCACACTGATTAACTAGCATCTATCATGCATGTAACCATAACAAAAATAGAATGACATGCATTTACATAAAGCTAATGTGTATAGCAACCTGTACAACGATCTACTCTTACCTCGAGGTCTAGTGCCACAATCTCGCTTTGGTGATCTACATCTCCTACTCTATCTCAGCCAACACATCAACATCATAACATGTCAATAACATGATGATGACACAAGACCACAACAATGACCATCATAATACATCTCTTACCTACTATACATGCATAACCATGACCATGAAAAATGCATGCATAACAACGTATAGACATTGACATGCATAACAAATGTATATACAATTGATATGCATTCTTGACAAACATATCCCATCAACAACCTCATCAACTTCTACATGACAACACATATGTAACAATGACCAGCACCATGCATACATAAAAAGCACATATACATTCTTCATGCATTCACGACAAACAAATTCCGCCCATCAAGTCCAGGTGTTGAACCATGCTTTGATACCACTCCGTGGTATTAGATATCACCCAAAGAGAATGAAACCTGCTCTAATGCCACTTTGTAACACCGTCCTCCCACATTTACTCAAGTTACTTGCCTACCAGGTAAACATGCGACAAAGAGTTACTATGATATGATTCAACCTCCTAGATCACCTTAAGGAAGTGGAATCAACAAACCAAACACTTTAATGACTTCCCTATCAGGTGCTACAGGACCCCCAAGGGCTAAACCACTCTTCTAGGTGCCCAAACCCTAAGTTAAACCTCTTTTTTTAGTGCCCTGATCTCCCAAATGTTGGCACAACAATGTATGATTTTGACTGAAACCCTCCAATCACATGCATGATTCCTACAAGGGAGTGACCGTAGTATTTTTCACCCAGTTTTGTGCCTGCGACTGCGAGACTTAAGCCACTTTTTCAGGCTAGGATCCAGACCTCTACCATAACTTAATGAAACTTTCTAGAACCATGAATGACATAAGGACAAAGCCTTCCTTACAAATCTTAGACAAGAACTTGACCTATCAAGGCCTAGCGATGACAGTCATTCTGTCAAACATATAATAAACATGAAATCTACAGGTCATAAATACATATATGAACATAGGGGTCTCATACTTATCTAAGAATCATCAAGAAGGTCTAATTCCATCTCATATTAGCTACAACAACATCTATTAGGTCATGCATTCGATAACCAATCACATATTCATCAAGCATGTCAAGAGCCATAAACAATATACATCATATAACCAACATATAAACCAACAATAACCAACATATAAACCATGGCAACTCACCCATAATATCACCATCATAACCAATACATATACTCATAGATTACAATAGAAATTACCTCTTATTAACATATGAAAATTCCAAGTCAGGGACTTCCATGTACCACTCGACCATAGATTGGGCTGAACCAAATCTATCTTTCAACCAATTACCCGCGCGCCATATTCCAAGCATGAATGTGGGATCTCATGAAAAAAATCAAACAAAACCAAACCGGGGCTTCTAGAGGCCAAACCACATGAACCCTCAACCAATGATTCCACCTCACAGCCGGACATCACTAACCATCACCAGATCGGTCTCTACCCAAGTTGTCCAAGGCTGCAGAGCGTTTGTTCCAACCAAGGCTTCCAGGACTAGTAACTCAACCCACAACTGCTGCCAGGCTCTAGAGGATTTGTCCAACCATGGCTTCTAGGAATAGTAACTAAACCCACCAAGGGCTCCAAAGTGTTTATCCAACCAAGGCTTCCAAGACTAGTAACTCAACCCAAGTTATTACAGGGCTTCTAGAGCATTTTTCCAGCCAAAGCTCAAGGAACTAGTAACTCAACCCACAACCAAAAGAACATGAGAAACAACCAGAAATTAAAAGATAAAACCCACAACACCATGAATATATAGGAAATGGCAAGGCTAGGAAAAATCATTGTCAATCGAGGCAATCCTCCATGCTAATGAAAAATCATAACCAAGAAACCACATGCATGTTCCATGCATGCCAAAACTAGCAAGGAAACCATACATGCAACTCGATACTTGCAAGAAAAACCTGTTGTAGCTGCTGATCCCAATGTCCTCTTGTGCTTTCCTGCTCTTATTTTTCCTTCTTGCTCCAAATCCCAAGAATGTCACACTCCTCCAAGAGTGCTCCAAGAAAAATCTAAGTGTTTAAGAGTATGAGAGAGAGAGAGAGGAGAAATGAGAACTCCAAAACTGAACCGACAAAAGCTAACACTGACAATAGCCATGAACTAATCCTCAAAAGCCTTTTTATCATTCAGGCCTCTATTTTTTTCAATTTCCATTATTTTCCTTCACTTTCCTCCTCACATGCAAGCATTGACATTTCACCTTCTTTTTTTCTTAATTTCCATTATTTTCATAAATAAATGACAAATAATGCCTCTCGCCTTCCAAAGCCTTTGCCCTTGCCTATGCCAATTTCCCTAGCCATAATAAACCAAATGAACACCCACTAGGAATTTTTTGCCCACCATTCAACTTGGAAAACATGTCCCATGACCTTGGTCTTATATTTTTTTTACATGAATTTTTAACCAGGGTTGTTACAATGACTGCTTTGAATGAAGAAATTCTTGAGGTTGCATGATTGCTCATAGAACATGAAAGCCAAGATAGATACCTTCAATCTCAAGGAAAAGCATATATTTGATGGGAAAATGTTAAGCATGTCAGAGGCATAAGAGAAGAGGAGTTGATTTGGGATGAGTTTGAAAGCCTCTCCAGGAAGAAGTACATGTTTGAGAGATATTATGACAAAAAGGCCAATAACTTCTATGATCTCAACATGGGTTTCATGACAAATGAAGAGTACACAACCATATTTCTAGAGTTGTTGAGATATGTGTCCTATCTCAAGGACGAGAAAGAAAAGATCCAAAGGTTCATCAACAGATTGCGATTAGCATTCAAAGACCGGATTGAGTTTGATGGCCCTCTGTCATTGGAGGAAGCCATCAAAAAGTTGAAGCATTGTTATGAGCAGTCAAAGTGCAAGTCTGAGTTCAAGCATGATTGGAAGGGTAATGATAATACTAAAGGGAAATTGCTCAAGAAGCGAGGAAGATCTTAGGTTGCAGGTGACAAGGAAAATGTGGCACCTCATAAGAAGTTCAATGCAACTAAGAGAGGACATGGGCCTTAGCCCGAGGAGCAACATAATAAATGAAATGGAAGAAAACCTTTGAGGTGTTGGACCTGTGGTGGAGACCACCGCAGGAGGGATTTTCCATCGCACTAGGGCATAAGGCCTCAGATATATAGTGCTCAGGAGGCACAGGTAGTTGGGGATTTAGGTTAGAGCATTCACTGGATTTTTGCAGCACTGGATAATAGGAAGACAAACCATCAAGCATCCATTAAAGAGATGGAAGGTAAGCTTTGTCATCAAGTTGTTTCTATTTTGACTGATCCTGGATCTAATTATAGCATAATAGTGATGACTTGATGGACCAATGTCGATTAAATAAGGAAGTGCATGCAAAAACTTGGTTGGTATAGTTGGCTATAGGGACCAAGAGAAGAGTTCATCACCAGGTGAGATCTTGTGCATTTGAGTTGAATGGCATGTCTACATTAAATCATCTAGATGTTCTTCCTTTGGTTTCATATAACATGCTTTTGGGCATGGACTGATTATTCATTCACATGGCCAAAGTGGATCGCTACGACAAGGCCATTGAGTGCCTGGATGATGAGGGAGAAAAGAGAGTCTTGGAGGGAAAGAAGAACCCTACATTAGTGAAAATGGTTACAACTATTCGAGTTAAGCACAACCACATGAAAGGATGTTTATTTTGCGCAGCTCATGTTTCCAGTCACAAAGGGAAGGAAGACGACGATGATGAAGTCCTGAGGAGGTATCCTATCTTACGACAATTGTGGGATGTGTTTGCAGTAGAGATTCTAGAGTTGCCTCCTCATAGAGAGGTGGATTTCTTTATTGACTTGATGCCAAGAGTATAACCAACATCTAAGGCACCGTACATGATGAATGTTGAAAAATGGCAACAAGAAATGCTATAAATAGAAGTGTTAAAAATAACATTGTTAAAAATAACAGTTTGGGTACCAGAGCTGGACTGAGCAACAGGGAATGAAAAATGGAAGTGCTAAAAATAACATTTCTATTTTTAGCAGTTCAGGATGGATTCCTATTTTAGTCAGTCCCTGGACTAAAAATAGGAAGTAAAATTTGAATTTGATATTAACAACAGTTTGTAAACTAATTAATTAATTCATATTGAGTTAATTAGTTAAGAAAAATCAAACATGAAGTCTATGTGAGGACATGCAACAATTTCTCTATTAATTGAGGAATTTATCCATCAGTTAAAGAGATAAGGATGAGTTCTAATTTGAGTTGTAATTAGTTGGTTCAGTTAACAAAGTCAAGTCCAGTTAGATTGATTTAAACAGTTTGTTTAAATTAATGTGAGTTCATTTAGTTAATGCATGCTTGCATATAACTGCTGCACTTCAGATAACTGAAGATTCTAACTCATGCATGTCAGTTCAGACAGAGACCCAGTTGAGATCAGAGAAGGGACAATGTACTATTAGTTGGATGAATATTTTTCCTATAAAGGAAGCTCATCCATGATGAGGATTTATCTCCTACAGGACTATGCAGTTGGATCAGAGGTTGGTGAGTGTGTGAAGAGGCCAATTCACACAAGTGGTTGCACTGGACCCCAATCAGAATTGCGCAAAGAAATAGGAGGCTTGGAGGGCAGACCAGAGGTTAGATAGAGGCCTTTGACTATCTATGAGCAACATAGGTATTGCAGAGAGAGCAGGATAGCTTTTGAGTTGATTCATTTTGTAATACTGGCTATATTTCCACTTGTATGATAATACAGAGTTGGGGATTTAGGCTGAGGCTTTCCCCAGTTATATCTTCTATGTTATGTGTGATTGCTTCTCATTCTCAGTTATACGTGTTCTCATTGATCGTGCTCAAATTGATTAAGCTTCCGCAAAGTGTTGTAGAAGTAGATCTTGTATTGTGTTTTAGTATATTGCATAATCTATTGATCTACAGTGGGAATTTCTACAATGAACACCCCGAAGTTGGTGGAATTGAAGTTGTAGCTTAAAGAGATGATTGATAAGGGATACATAAGTCCAAGTGTGTCTCCTTTGGGTGCACCAATGTTGTTTGTAAGGAAGAAGAACAATACACTCAAATTGTGCATTAATTACATGTAGTTGAACAAGGTGACTATCAAGAACAGGTATCCATTGCCACATATTAATGATTTACTTGATTAGTTGAAGGGAGTAGCAATATTTTCAAAGATTGGTTTAAGATCAGGATATCATTAGGTGCACATAAAATAAGAAGACATCTACAAGACTAGATTTTGTACAAGGTATGGCAACTATGAGTTCGTGGTGGTTCCTTATGGTCTTACCAATGTTCCATCCACCTTCATGTATTTGATGAGTAGTGAGTTGTTCCCTTATCTAGATAAGTTCATGACAGTCTTTGTTGATGATATATTGGTATATTCAAAGAATTAAGAGGATCATGCAGATCACCTGGTAGCAGTGTTGAGTTTGTTGAGAGAGCATCAATTGTATGCCAAGATCAACAAGTTTAGCTTCTTTAAGACTCAGATTCATTACTTGGGACATGTTATTTCCAAGGAAGGGATAGCAGTGGATTCAGATAAGATTAAGCCTATCATGGAGTGGCCAAATACGAAGAATATGGATGAGGTCAGCTCATTCATGGGACTAGTAGGTTATTACAAGAGGTTCATCAAGAAATTCTCTAAGATTAACTATCCTATCACATCTTTGTAGATGAAAGGGAAGAAGTATGAATGGATTGAGGAGTGTGCAACTAGTTTTGATAAGTTGAAGCAGTTGATTAGCAATGCCCTAGTTTTGAAGATTGTAAATCCTAATAAGGAGTTTGTGGTTTGTACAAATGCATGTAAGGAAGGACTTGGTGGATTCATGATGCAGGAAGGGTAGGTGGCTTGCTATGAATCATGAAAGATGACTGAGAATAATTAGAATTACCTGACTCGTGATTTTGAGTTGGAAACTATCATTCATGAATTGAAGATAAAGAGACATTATCTCCTTGGCAAAAGGTTCATTTTGATGGGTGATCATAGTGGATTGAGGTACTTGTTTGACCAACCCAATTTGAATGCAAGGCAAGAAAGATAGTTGGATACTCTTTTTCAGCAAGTTTGATTTTGAGATCAGATACATTAAAGCCAAGAAGAATCGGGTTGCGAATACTCTCAGTAGGAGAGTACAGGTGAATTATATTTCAGTTGTGAGCTCTTATGGGACAAATTTACAGGAGTGGATCTTACATGCAAGGCAACATGATGAGAAGTACCAAGAGCTAAAGTAGAGATTGTAGCAGCAAGGTGAAGATCACAGGGATGAGATGTGTCACCTCACGACATATCGCTTGGTTAGATTTAAGAGGAGGATTTATGTTCTTGACAGTGGTGAATTGAATGAGCTTATTTTGAGAGAGTTTAATTTCAAGCCATATTCAGGCCTCCTAGGATACCAAAAGACTTTGACACTTATCAAGAAGTTCTATTATTGGCCAAATTTGAAGAAAGAGGTGGCTGAGTTTGTTGCAAGGTGCTTGGAGTGTCAACAGGTGAAAGTTGAATGAAAGCATCCAGTTGGTCTATTGCAACCTATTTTGATTCCATAATGGAAATGAGAGGTCATTTCCATGGACTTCATTAGAGGTTTTCCTAGGACATCGAGACAACATGACTCCATCATGGTTTTGGTTAACAGACTGTGTTGAAAATGCAACAAGATGATGGAGCTTAGTGAAAAGAAGTCACCTTCACTAAGTGTGCCGCAGGCTATTTTTGGCGCAAAGTCTATTTTTAGACTATGTCTATTTTTAGACATATGGATCATGGTCTATGAGTTGCAGGATGCTATTTGTGGATGATTGGTCAAGTTGGTAAAAATAGATGGACCTCTATTTTTAGACATATGGGCATAGTCTATTTTTAGACTGCCAGGCTAAAAATAGAACAGTCGAATAT
>APFE030615500.1:0-37990 GCA_000404065.3 Pinus taeda | reverse complement strand
TTTCTGATTGTAAGCATATTTTAGTAGTTTCCATTAATGAAATGAAGTATTATTTCCGCTGCATATTTATGTATATGGTTATCTCTGTAATTCGTTGCTTTCTTGTTTAAATCCGGATCAGATGGGCATTCTCCTGGAACTCTTGATGGATGGGTGGAGACAAGAAAGTTCCTATGGGTATGGTTAATAAAGCTGAAGGCATCCAAGCTTGTTGGATTTGGTAATTTTTAGACCGATTTAGGTGAAATCACTATGGTTAAGGGTTGAGGTGGTTTAGCCTTTGGAAGCCTTGGTTGGTTATGTTTTGGTTTATCTAATGTGATCCCACATTCATGTTTGGAATATGGCATGGGGGTGATTAGCTGAAAGAGAGACTTGGTCCAGCCCAATATAGGTCGGGTGGCATGTGGAAATCCCTAACTTGGTTGGATTTATGCATATTTTATTATGTGTTATGTCTTATTGAGATTAATGAGCCCATGTATTGGTTATTGTGTTGATTTTATGATTGGTTTGTCATGGTTTCATTATGGTTGAATGCATGTTATAGACATGGTTAAATGATTTGACGTTGTTATGGATCTTGTTCATGATTTGATAAGTTATTGAGTGGTTATATTAATGCATGGGCTAACAAGTGTTGTTTCCACTAGCTTGAGAGGGCAGTGAGCCTTCACGATGACTTTCTAATGAAACTAAGGAAATAATGTACAAATATGAATTCATGACCTGTAGCTACTATGTTTACCATATGTTTGTCATAATGTTTCATGTGGCTGGCATGTTCAGACAATATCTGAGCCTAAGTATAGGTTATGCATGCTTGTGGTTATCTTGGACTTGATTATAGAGAGTTATGGGTGGTGGATTTTAGGCTAGCCTTGAAAATGTGGCACTGATTTTGCAGTCATAGTCTCTTAACTGAGAAATCTCAACTATAGTTGCATGGAGGAAGCCCTGTTCGTGCGGCTGGATCCTTTTCACTGCATGAAAAACTTGGCATGCGTGCGACTGGGTTGTGAGGTTAGGTGAAAAGTTAGTTGTAGCTCAAGGTAAGATCATCAGTGGATGTCATCTATCATTTGGGTGATCTGGTGTCCTTGGGAAGTTACAGTGAGTTTTAGTATGGTAGACCCCACTTCTGTAACTAGAACTTGGTTTTTGGGTCATGCATAGTAACTATTAGCTAATGTTTACCCTGTATAGCTTGTAAAATTGGGTGAATGTGGGGTGGGGTATTATAGACTCCAGAACTTCTATCTCTTCTCAAGCTTTGATAATAACCAAAACAAATCTTCCTTTGAGTAGCATTTTGATTTGAGATGAAATCCCAAATACTTTAGGCTCTCATCTAAGGTATTTGATTCAGAATTGAAAATAATTCTTAAATGATGAGTATCTCTTTCCTCTTGGTTTTCAGAGGAGATTGTGGATTTCCTTTCATTTATGGACATACCAATAACTTTAACAAAAAGAGATAAAATTTCATGAAGTTTATCTACATCTCTTTGAGTTCCATTACAAAAAATGACAATATCATCAACACAGAGTAAATGTGTGATAGATAGGGCATGAGTTATTAGCACTCCTTGGAACTCACCTCTCCTTTTAGCCTCTTAGATCATTCAAGTTAGGGGTTTGACTACTAGGAGAAAGAGTAGTGGCAATAGTGGACAATAATGATGCAAGCCCCTTTGTGCATGAAAAAAGGGGGATTGCTCAAATTGATGATAGCTATAAAAGACACAGATTGAAGATAACTCATGACCCAAATGATGAACATTGGGAAAAACCCCACATCAGTAAGAAGCAATTTGATGTAGTGCCACTTGACCCAGTCATATGCTTTATATAAGTCAATCTTAAGGACTGCCCCTTTTAGTTTTTGAGTCTTAATGTTATGAAGCCCTTCTTGAGCCACCTCTATTACTTCATGAATCTGTCTCCCTTCCAAAAACCCACATTGTTCCTTTGAGATAGACTTGGAGAGAATGGGTTTGAGCCTCCTTGCAATGACTTTTCATATCACCTTATAGATACCATTGCATAGGGAGATTAGATGAAAATATTTAAAAGACTGCAGATCATCCACTTTTGGAATGAGGGAAATTAAAGTGGAATTATATGCAAGAAGGATTATGCCACTCTTTTTGGATTCCTCTACTACCTTTAGCAAATATGTCCTTATCGGATCATAAAGGCCTAGATAAAAATTCCACTACCTATCCATCAAGGACCTAGACTTTGGTTCATTTGGAAGTTGGTGAGCACTGCTTTCAATTCTTCTTCTGAAACTTCCTCCATGAGTGCAATTTTTTTCTTCCTCTACAAATATGGGGAAGTATTGAGAAACTTTGATGACTTTTGCAATGGTGGCTCCTTCTGCTTCCTTGAAAAGTCCTTGAAAGTGATTCTTCCCTAGATTTGCAAGATCTTTAAATCTTGATACTTCTCTTCCTTTCGGGTCCTAAAGGTTCCATATGGTGTTGAAAATTTTCTTTCCTTTGGCATAATATTAAAAAAAAAATTGTATTTTCATCATCACACTCGAACTAGATGGTCTTGCTCTTCAACCTTGAGGTCGCTTCCCTTGCCTCTAGGATAGATTTTCTTTTAGCGTCCATTTGAAAAAGGGATTCTCTGGGTTCATCATTTGTAAAACCTTCACCACTCTTGTTTGAATATTGTTGAAGATTCGTCATGATATACAACAATTCCTATTCATCCAACTTCCTTTTCTTGAAGGCACAACACAGAGAGAGTCTTTTTGACGAGTTTTAAGTTTTCCTCAAACTGACCTGCTGCAAAAACACCCACATGTGGATCAAATTCCTTCCAATTACTTTTAACTAATGTGAAGAATTCCTCTTATTTTAACCACGAGGAGTTCATTTTAAAGCGACTAGAAAGCTTAGCCTCATTCCTTTTAATTTCCAATAGGATCATGGAATGGTTTGATTCCCGTCCACTGCCAACCCATTTCCTTATTAGACGGATCCTCTCAATAATAAATTTTGAAACCATAAACCTATATAGTATTTTTGTAATCCTTTCTTCTCCTACTCGACAATTTCTCCATGTTGCTTTTAACTTGTTTGGCTCAAGATGCACCAGCTTACAACTTTCCAATTTGCAGGAGAAATAATCTGCTAAGGGGTCAATTCTCTTCTTGTCCCACCAAACTTTTGATGCTTCCAAGGTCACATTCAAATCCCCTCCAATGATCAAAGAATTATAATTCAACAAAGTGTTTGTAAGGAATCTATCCCAAAAATCTAGTTTGTCCATGTATGGACCATAAACATTGATAATAGTGATGGAGGAACCCATATCTTCATAAAAAGGTTCAATGCCCTAATCTGATTCAATACTCCATGAATTGTGGATTTTTATTATTGGTATTCCATCCCAATTCTAGAATTCCTTATCTAGCCCTCACATCTAAACCCATGAAATTCCAACCACCAAATAAAGATTCCAATAATTTTGAGGAGATATCCTCATCCCCCACGGTCTCCAGAAGCAAAATTACATTCAGATTGTTTACTTTCACCAATCTTCTTAGAGAAATTTTTTTAGAGGGACTTGGTAAACCTCGAAAATTGAAGGATTAGGGCTTTCACTAATATAATTTACCCCTCAATAGATTTTTGAGTGCCTGCAACAAGTTCCTCATGGGATTTTTCCTTAGCCTTTGTCATACTGGATTTTCTTCTTGTCCCTTTCCTTACCTGGGTGAAAAGAGACAGCTTACCCAAGACCCCCACCAAACCTTCTGGATTAGGAAAATTCAAGAGAGAGCATAAATTGAAGAAAATATCCCCTTCTTCTACCTCCGTTGAAAGTCCTCTTACTGCCAAAACTATTAGAGAGGAATGACCATTGACCACCTGGGAATAGAGACAGGTCACCATAGTGGGGGAAAGAGATGAAACCATAGAATATTTTGAGGATGGTTCCAGAGGTATCTTCACCTGATCCTTTCCAATCTTAGATAATGAAATATCAATAAAAGAATCGGGAGGGGGAATAAAAGAGTTATTGCAACAAATCATCGATTGGATCCTTCTCTCAACTCTTGTACTATATCCACTACATCTGGCCTCGAAAAAATCTCCTTGCTAAGGGTTCGAGTATCGAATATGAGAGAATGTTGGCCTAAAAATATCCTCATGCTAATTCTTCTCTACTTGTTTTTCCACTTGCATTGTCTCCTCGACAGGAGAAGAGATCAAAATTGCTTGCTTTTTCCTCTTGATTGTGCTTTCAATTTGAGGCTTCCTGAGAAGGGGCAGATTGCACTCCTTTGCTAGATGAATATACTTGTGGCATCTCTTAGATATGAAAGGGACTACTTCATAATCCAAAGTTATAATCAAATCTTGCCTTTTCCTAAATCAATTGTTTCCGAGAGAATATTGACTAAAACATGACCTATGGACATATCCCATGTTTCTTTATAAGATGAATAATGATCCAAGTATGTGCCTAAAGAGTTCCCCAAGTCTTTGAAAACCCAGTTAGAAGGTAGGCTCGGGAAATTACCTAGATAGGGATAATACCCATTCTCTCTCTATTAACATCAAAGAGAGGAGTCCAAAATTTAAATAAGATTAGAATTGAATCTATCATCCATACTTTTTTTTATAGACCTTTTCCACTTTGTCATGATTTGAGAAGTTGATTTGGATCCATCCATAGGCCAACATTGAGACCCCAGGAGGGTTTTCGACCATGTGGTTGATGTTCTCCTCTACCCAATATATTACCATTTTGATGTTGAAATTTCTTCCTCTTGCTCTACCCGTAAGGGTTTTCCCCCTAACTCTACTTCTTTCATCATCAAAACTTCTTCCCCAAGAACAAGCTTAAGCTTTATCTAAATTTGTTTGTTTTTTAGAACTTTGTTTTTCTTTATTTTTTCTCCATAATTTGTCTCCTCCAAACAATAGATGCACTAGCCTCTCCTCTTGAAGTCTCTCTCTTTAAACCCTTGCCTCCACCAGAAACCGAAAATTGACCTTCGTTTTCGTTCACTTCTAAAATCCCATTTAGGAAGCTGCTAATGGTCAGTTGAAGACTGTCTACAACAACAAGACCTTCCAAATATTGGGAGGGACACATGATTTTATAAATAAAAACCCTTGGTATCTCCTTCAATTGTCGAAAAACCCCTTGAAAACACTAGAAAACCTTGACCACTCAAACCCATTGATGTACAACTAGAAAAAGGATGCATTATATTTGAAAATGATGAGAGATAAGAAAATGCCAAACCCCTAAAATCCCATGAGAGATATGCTCTTGATCCATAGTTGAAGGGTTCAAAACATGGGAAAAAACTTTGAAAAGAACTAGAAAAGTGGTTTTCGAACCAAAGAGAAGTCCTTGAACCTCTTTCGTGGTTGCATGTCTAGATGAGACAAAAAGATGTGAATCCCATTCATGATTTCCCATGCACTTGCCACCACCTTCCGACTCCAAAATTTACTTGCTCTTCCACATCATCCTCGGTCAATGTGATACCAACATACTCTCAAACAAAATTCATATGTTTCACATATCTATATACAAAAAATTTCTTATTTTTAGTTATATTAAAACCCTAAAAATCCATATGACTACATACACATGCATATGGCAATTTTCTTTAAAATGTTTTATAAATTTGTAAATATATATTTTTTATTTGATATGCATAACATATATCATATATAAGCCTAGAAAAAAGTTTACTGTATGTATTAAGTTTTATATAATTATTAACTAAATTTAAACATTATTTTTTGAGGTATCATGGTTATGAGTGTGTATTGTCATTATTTAAATTTATTTTAATTGTTATATGCATATTATGAATTTATTTTCCAAAAAAACTGTTCGTAATTTTATTAATAAAAACAAAATTGCAATATAAGAATTTGAATTTGTAGAAATTCCCTGTAGATTCAAATTGCAGATTGTAATATGCTAAAATAATTGACTTGAATCTACTCTACTCATTAGCGGAAACAATAAAAGATCGAAGAAATCACAAAGCAGATAAGAGAAATAATTTAATCACACATAACATTATGATTTTATGGGAAAGTCACAACTAAAAAACCCTGCTATTTGTATATTGCCTTAATAAAAAAATATGAGAAGATTACAATGCTTTGCTGAAGCTCGAGCATTTTCTGCACTATCTCTATCTATCTCACTACTTCCCAGACAAGATCAAGCTAATACTTAGCTGATTCCGCTACCTTCCAAGATCTTATTTCCCTGCATTGTTCCCTTGGGAATTAGCCCATATTTAATTTGGAAATTCCACAATTATGAATTCCGTAATCCTCATAGGTGTTCCTCTGATTTATGCACCACATGTACATTTCAGATGATTATACAATTGATAATACACTGTCCCTGAACTCCAATCTCAATTGGGTCTTTCTTTGATCTGACATGCATCAGTTAATTATGAGTGAATATTTAGTTTATTGATCAGTGTTGGTTACACCCCATTACTACAGGTTACACCCAACTACAGTAAGTTACACCCCACTATAGAAAGTTACACCCCACTGATGCTGGTTACACCCCACTACTACTAGTTACACCCCACTGTTTCTGATCTCCCACTGATTCCTCCATCGGTTGGAACTAGTTTAACTCAGTTAGACTGAATTAAATAATTACAACTCAAAATAAAATCAACTAGTTCTCCTAAGTGTAGGAGACACTTTACATGACTCTAGTTAGACCCCCAACTCGAATTTAATTGAGTTAACTAAGTCAAATCAACTTAGTTAACTATTACAAGTTGCCATAAGATATGGAGTTACAATTTAATTCCTAATTTAATTCAAGGACAAATTAAATTAGGATTTTCTTATTGCATTTTCAACAAAATTAAACTGACTTATTATCTTAATTAATTTTTTTATTGAGTGAACATTATGTTTTTTCATTACTATTTTATGCTCTAGAGTCTCATTGATCTAACAATCCACTACATCTCCTTTTTAATTGAGCAGACATTATGTTTTTTCATTATCATTTTTTGACCTAATGCCTCATTTATATAACGCTCCACTAAAATATCTCCCCCACATTAGGTTGTAGAGCACCTCTCAATGCAATGATATGTTTGCTATTGTTCATTGGATTTTTTCAAAGCCTATGTGACAATCAATTCTTTTGAAATAATATATTTAAGATTTAGTACAGTAACTTATAAAAGGGTTTCTATTCCTTTTTATATTAGATAACACCACTTTGGGATTCATTTTCAAGGTAAGATGATTTTACAACAATGATTTTGTTAGAAATAATTGAGATAATGATTACATTTTGAATATTGATTAAAGTATTTTAAGTTAGAAATTAAAATTATTTCTTGGCAATTTCATGAGGTACGAGTCAATAGACTATAAACTTGATTTCATCATTTTCTAATCAATTTATTGATTTTACGATAATTGTTCTATCATTATTATGTTGAGGCAAGCCTAGACTAATCATGAATGAGAATATCCTTAGTAATCTAGCAACTAATGCAAGTTGCTCATCTCCATCTTCATCTAAGCAATTTTACAATAATTTGCATGTGTAGACTAGCAAGAATTAATGCCCCATCGTAACATGAAAAAGAATAAGAAATCTCATACTTGTTAAATATCACATCATTTCATTATTTCTTGAAAAAAAACCTTTAGTTCCATGTAGTAAGGTAGAGAAAATGTTTTTATCTTGTGGTCATTTATCCGCCAAAATAGTTTCTATCCAAGAAAGGAAGTTTGGGAGGTATAATTGGAAGAATCTTTGCCCATGTGTAAGTACACATGGCTAAAGATAAGAACTTGAATATATGTTTCAAAGTCCAATGATACTCACACTAAGGATATTATAGGTCTCGAACTCACATGTATGATAGTATTTTCCTCAACATTAAGCCTTCAATTATAAAAAGCGAGATAAGTAATGTTTTCATAGGTTCTAGGATCAACTTGGTTGTGCCTCCTAGAGAATCAAGTCTTCCACTTTAGTATTCCCATGATTATGTGCCACCTTTTCCATTTCTTTTTTGGTAA
The DNA here is from genome assembly GCA_000404065.3 of Pinus taeda. Lineage (NCBI taxonomy): Eukaryota > Viridiplantae > Streptophyta > Pinopsida > Pinales > Pinaceae > Pinus > Pinus taeda. The sequence continues at coordinate 29,915 of APFE030615500.1, read as the reverse complement.
TGAAAATGTAAAATTTATAGCTTTTAAAATATAACACACAAAAACTTACATTTGTCTTGAAATTTTTAATACAGAGTCTGTTAATTTGACTAGGTGTCCTAAGACACAATTGTATTAATTAAGAAAAAATATTTTACATAATAGGTGAGAGAAATAACATATGTAACCTCTATAACCTTATCTCAATATGCATGTGTCCTTCACTAACAACTCAAATATAGTCACTATGGCAAGGATGTGACAAGGCCAAACTATCTCCTAGGAAATACATAACTTCTAGAATAGTTTTATTATTCTAGGAAAGATACATATCCAAATAAATTTTAAAATTATTAAGTTAACATTCACCCCTTTAACCCTAAAGTTTATTTCTTACAAATGCCAAGTTCATCTCTAAAACTGGTGAATTTTATTTTTCTTAGTGGCATGGTGAAAATATTTGAAGTTTGATGAAAATATTTTGAAGTTTGATTTGATACATTTGTTGTTGATGAACATTCAATGAAGTGATACTTTGTGTCATTATGCTTGGAATTGGAATGGAAGACTAGATTCTTACCCATATTTATTCTTTACTAATAGTCAATCGATAAAGTAATTTGTTTTCTAAATAGTGCTAAGATCTTGTAAAATTCTACGAAGCCTTTTATGTTTTAATGTATTACTAAGCATCCATGAAACATGTTTTAATGTAATAATAATCTTATAAACAAAGAGAAAAAACAAGTTAATGATTTAGTTTGATTTACATTTTTTAAATTTACCATCTATCTTATCAAATTTATATATTTTTAATGTGAGTGAAAACATTTCTAAGAGTTAGCGCACAAAGTGTGCTCCTTTCTTTGGTTTTAACATGTACACGAAGTAGATCTATGATGGTTAAATGAGTGTTTTTAGAAGGACATGCTTGATGCCAAGATCTTTTCATCTCATCCTATGGAAAATTAACCCCTCATATGTGTTGTGGGGGAATGTGTGATCATATGTGGCTGGCTAGCTTCATAATAGGCATTTGTCTCAGATCTAATGCATATGCTCCCTTTTATTTTGGGAATAAAATTGATTTTGAAAAATGCAAATGTGTCAAATAGGCATAATCCATTTCCAAATTGGACTTAGGAACTTCGATGGCTCCTCGGAATATCAATGTATTAGAGGAGAGATGATTAATAGGTAACTTTATAGGGCTATGGTTTAGTAATATCAATGTATTACAGGAGAGATGATTAATAGGTAACTTTATAGGGCTATGGCTAAGGTTTGTGATCTTAGGAGGAAGTACAAGAAGTTGAGAATCCCAATGGTGATAGGATGTCATCATCCTAAGTGCAATTAGAAAACACAAATTCACCAAGAGCATATGTGATCCATGTTTTAAATTATTTGGAAGCTTCAAAATATAAGGATGTAGTTCTAGAAAAAGAATATTTACTTGCAAAAAGGGGACAAAGAAGGATGGAAACAATGCCCCCTCCTCTCCCTTTTTTCAGATGTTTTAGAGAAAACTTTGCATTCATCTCCTCCTCTAACAAGAGGAAAAAATACCGGAAAGAAAGAAACTTTAGTTCCCAACAATCTTTAGAATCCCTTGGTTTTAGTGGAGGGTGTGTGTTGGTCAATGCTTCATTATGCTATGCTTTTGGATCATTTTATGTAAATAATTTGTTAGAATTTACTCTTGTAATCATGAAGTAGTTTGATTAAATTTTGGTAGGTAGAAAGTTGGATCCCTTGTTTGTTTCATTTTGATGGGGGAAGGCTTGTTTTTTTGTTTTTTAATCCATTGATGCTATGAACTTATGAAGAAGACATTCTCTAGATCTCTAATTTGTCATTAGCCACAACCTTTTTTATAATATATATATTTTCTAGTTATTGTAAAAAAAAGAGTTAGTACACAAAATGCATTTTGTCGCTCATCAAAGTTTAAACATAATAAAAAAAAATGCAAATATTATAGCAATAAGTATATATACAAATTTGATATATGCATGATATAAATATATGTACATGTGATGTCTATAGAAATAACACCAAAAAAAAACTAATCATATTCGTAGTTGCAATTCCTTTATACTATTTTTTTAAGAGTAGAAGTATCAAGCCCTTCAAATTTGACTGATAAATATTAGTCCTAAAGTAATTTATATGTTGAAAGGAAGTTGTATTGGATTAGTCTTCTTGCACTTGTGCTTATTATTCATTTAAACATGTATAATATAAATCTTATTGGATATGGTATTCTTAATAGCTTTACCTTTGTACATTAGTTTTGATATACTTGTAATTTAGAATGGAATTTAGTATAAAAACATATTCAATGAATTGCAATGTAGCAAAGTTGCTTAGACCCTACCTCTTACAGTGTTAGTTGGACAATGTTTAAAATATTTGTAAGTTAGTGGGTTAGTAGCGCCAATCATGGATAACCATATTCGACCACAGTTTACCATGTTAGATTATTGTTAACCATAATAGTTAGGGATTTAATGGGTTAGTGATTAGGCACATTAGTTGGTTCGTTGATCAATGGTTAGAGGGATTGTGAGTTAGTGGATCAATAATTAGAAGTTACGTGGTTAGTGTGTTAATGATGGGGGGTTAAGGGGTGTTATAGGTCATTTTGTCACATTTACTCAAATGGCCTGGAAACTGGATCAATCAACATCCTTGACACCTTACAATCATCCCTTTGCAAAGTCTTAAGCATTATCTCTTCAAAAAGTCTGAGTTTTCTAGGTTAATCAACTCAAAACCCTAGTTTTTGGATCCATTGCACTTTCCTTGATAGTAAGTTGCACTGTTGCATGTTGAAAAAATTAGCAACTACACTGACCAACGCATGTTGCCTTCACCGAGGGTGGGATGGCTCTTGAATTTCCATAAAAATTAAGAATAATTTCAAATATTCTCTTTCTAGAAGCTTCTAAGGTGGTTTTAACCATTTACTATTGATAGATATCTCAAACTTCTTATCTTGAGGTCTTATCTCTTATCCCTATAGCTTATCCTCTTTCATTTGTGGATCCAAGTCCTATGTTGGTAAATCCTAAACCACCCTATTTACCCTATAAATTCACTGCCTCTCATAGAGTCTGGATTAGATTTTGGAGAGTCTTAGCTATGCCCCGATGCTGTTACTTTTTTCCTAAGGATCCATTACCATCCTTGAGTTTTGATTGAAGGTTTGCTTTGTGGCTAAGGAAAGACAAGTTAGGTGGGAGACATCTACATGGTCAAGATCTGTAAAAGGGTTGTAATATTCTCCTACATTTCATTAATACAAAAATATTTGTTTTCCTATACTAATGTTTAATCGATGCATATGTATTTCAATGCCTTCTTGACCCATTGATTAGAGATATTATTCTATGCTATTTATATCTTGTAGTTCTCGTGATTGTTATAATTTTTTTGCAGGTTCCATTTATAGCATTTGGAGCTGGAGCTAAAGTTCACAAGCAAGGAGAAGAAGAGAAACCTGTGCTGGACTCAAGGTAGATCTTTCCTCCATATTCTAATTTCTCTAAGGAAGCACAAGTCTTTTGTTTTTGTTGTTTCTAGATAAAGCCATAAGATCTAGGGAGTTAACTTTCATCCACATAAGAGAATTTTCTGTCAAACAACTTGGCGACTCCACTGGGGAATGAGATGTTCCTATAGTAATTTTTTTTGCCTAGTCATTTTATACCTTTCATTTTGACTAAATTTCACTTGTTTAGACAATAATTAGTCTTAGGAAAACATAATCCAAAGATTGGTAGGGTTTTTGTTTCATTGTTTGAACAAAATTAGCCCCAATGCACTTTTTGATCTGAGACAAAGCGAACCAACACACTTGTCTCTCTCTGTCTGTGTGATGCATAACACTGGTTCCCTTCCCTAGATTGTGATGATTCCTATAGGATGCAAAAATTGAATTTTATACCTTGATCTGAGTTCTAATTTAGTCCAATGGATTTTCCCGAGCCTCTGAACTAGTAATTGTCTGTATAAATCCATCAGTGTGTTTACATTTTATTTTGATTGCCTTTGATGAGAGTTTGTTTGATTTTTTCTTTCTTCTTGTCAATTAGGGTTTGTGAACACTTGGCTTGATTGTTGATCGGATAAAAATAATTTTCATATTACAGTTCTAGTCTGTGTGAGTTATTTTGGTGAATGATCTAGCTTCATTTTCATTTTCATTGCATTTGAAACTTGAAAACAAAAGAAAAAAAATTCCATTTCTTGCATTGCATATATGGTTTTGAATTGATTTGGGATAATACATTGAAAGATCTGATTAGGACGATCTTGTTTGATGTATCATTGCTTGTTTCTTCCTTCCCATAGATATATATTCATCGAAATGAAAGAGTTCCTTTCATCATGCTAGTTGCATCATAGGAGTTCAGGTGAGTTCTTACCGTGAGCCTTGAAATTGAAACTTAATTGAAGGTCAAATTTAAAAATTATTCAATTAACCTAAGCAACATTTGGAACATTAAAAGCACACATAGTGTTCTAGGCTGAAGACGTGTCCTGACGTCGTTAAACGTAGGACATGTCATTACTTGTATGTGTTACATTATTGGGGTAATCGATATTCCACGTACGTATGTATATCCTATTGTTCTCCATGTACCCTCTGGTATATTAGATGGTGCTCCACATATGAAAAGTATATCAGAATACTACCTACCGTACTAGACACATTAGACAACACTACTATGGACTGCACTTCCACGTACCTTTGGGTATATTTTGGAAGTCCCCATTAGGTTTCTATCCTGCCATAGGTAATCGAGTCGACCACCTTTTTTACTGTGATATACCAAACAAAATATTCAGGGAGGTTGCCTGCACGTATTGTAAACGATATATTGTAGTTCACAATGACTTGATAAACCCTTTTTACTAGTTATATCTTTTGTTTTTGTTTTTGCTTTTTTGTTTTTTTTGTTTGTTTTTGTTTTTGTTTTTTTTTTCTAAAATTAATTGATCCATCATGGAAGAAAACCTTGAACACCCCCATGGTTCGTGTAAAATACAAATATTTCCTCCTTTACCTCCAGAGATAACATCACGTCGTCGTAAGAATAAGAAAACGAAAAATACAAAACTTGGTGCTTCAAAAGCTCCCCCTTCTGGAACCACATCTGAAGTTAATCAACCAGAATTGTCGCTTCCCTTAAATACCAAACCCAAAATTACATCCTTACCAATCGACGAGTCTACGGTAGTTGAAACTGAAGCTATTGAAACATTAGAACTTGAAGTCATTGAACCTGAATTTGTATATTCAAAAACTTTACAATCTAAGGCTATAAAACTTGAGGAACCACAAATAACTGAACTAGTTACTTCATGGACTTCTTTTTCTCTTCCTCTGCCTTCATCTCAACCAAAACCTATATATTTCATTCTTTATGGAGAACAACTTCCGTATGGATCTTTTTTGAGCATAGAGGAAATTACTGAAGATGATTCTTCCAGCCTTCAAACTCCTATTAACATAACATACGACCAAATTTCCCCCCTTTATATCAAGTCCTTACCTCTAATACTCAAACAAAAGGTCCTTTACATAGAACTCCTTGTTTTAATTCACCTTTGAACTTTCCTCGATAGAATCCTTTGAGAATTTTAACCATGACTGAGTCAACGATGGTCTCTCAACATGTGTCTACTATCATGAGTGAATTGATTGAATTTGCAACAAATAACTTCACCAGAAACTCATTTGTATGGTGGTCCATCAGTGTTAATCGACTACCAATCATTATCTGGAACCTTTCTTGGTGTGTCGATTAGTTCATGGACTTCTCCTTTATCATCTTCATCTGGTATACCATCTGGTCCCTCCTTAATGAGCACCTCACAACCTACCTAACCTATTGCGTCTCAATCTCCTTTGGAGAAACAATTTTGTGCTTTTCTTAGAGGACTGGGACATCCAAAACAAGATCATCCATATTATCTAGGATACCCTCCTGCTTGGGGGTAGTTGCCTCCATACACTTACCCTTCAGCAAGGGGCCAACCTGTTGCTAGAATGTTCTCTTCTATCGACCAAATGTTACAGGTTGGTGCTCTGTCTGTTACTAGTCCTCTTCCTATTGGTCCTCTAGTTCTAGGAATGGATGCTAATCCTTAGAATCCTACCTTGCTCATTCAACTTGGTTTGGTCTTAAATCAAATGCCAACCTCTCAACCTATCCTAGCTCAACCCCAAATTCTTACTTGCTAATCTGTTCAATCCATAACCCAACCTGCCCAAGTTCCAGCCCTAGTGAGTTAACCCGTCCAAACTGTATCCCAAATACAAACTACAATAGTATTTCTCAAATCCCATATACCCAACCTCTTCAGGGTGTGTTACAAACTCCACCACTTGTTCAATCTATTCCACAGATGCAATTTAACCAACCTGTGCATACCATGCTGCATGTACCGACTAGCCAACCCCATATTGGATGATGCAAAATCCATCGGGGCAACCATTCCAAGGCATTCCACAAATTCCTATTGGCCAACCAAACATCCCACAAAGCCTTATTAAGGCCAACATATACAAACTCAATCATTTCAAACTTACAAAGGTATTAATGGAACTGCACAACCTGTTTATGGTTATCCTTGTTATCAAAACCCTCCTTATCCTGGAATGCAAATACCCGTTGTTCAACCCATTCCATCATATCCAAGATATCCTCCACCACCGGTTAACCTTTATCCACATGGTCAACCTCCCCAGATGGAACTTAACAAATAATTTCCATTCATTGTGGCACTTGAGTTACTAGATTTATTGCAACTAACGAATGATCTGATTTGTCATTCTCCCTGGTGGCTGACTATTCCTGTAAAATTGTCAAGTGACATTTTGAAATTTAATGGAAATCCTGCAGAATATCCATCCAATCACATTATGAATTATCATTTGTGGTGTTCATCAAACTCCTTGAATGATGACTCCATTCATTTACGACTTTTCCAACGAACTCTTATTGGTTCGACAACTAAGTGGTATGTTGAATTATCTATAGCTTCATATAACAACTTTAATTACTTGGAAACCATGTTGTTGACCCATTTCCAATTACCTATTTGTTATGAAACTAGAACTGAGCTTTTGACCTCCTTAAAACAATGTGATGCTACTCATATATTCGATCATATACATGAGTGGAGGCGTAGACAATATATGGTCAAAACTTATATTCATGATCAATTGTTGGCAGAGTGTTTCGTCAAATCCCTCCTGTCTACTATAATTGAGGATGTTTCCAAAGTGGAGTTGTTACTTAAGATAAATTCATTTCTCGTGCTCAATATTCAAATTTGATTTACACTCAATTTGGCATGCTCTATGACAAGATACTCAATGCTCCGTGGCCTCAACATACTATTCCACTTGCTCCCTCTAAGGAATAAAAACATGTTTCTAATAGCGTGGTTTGTTCCATCGGTGAACAATTAGTGAGAAAGTCTTCTAATCAAACTAATTCGAAATATTCTCCCACTATGACCAATCAAAACCCTCCCAATCCTGCTCTTATGGGTAATTTTGAGAAAAACATTGTTCAATCCAATAAAGGAAAACCTCAACAACCTGGAGGCATGAAGAAGGGTGAAGGAAAGAATAAATAAGATAACCCTCCATAAGAAAAGTAGAAGAATCAGTCTCTTGACGATATGGGAAAGCCTCATTACCCATGCCTTATTTGTAACGATGAAAATTTTACCTAGGACTGTCCATATAATGCAGAGATCAATAGATTTTTGAAAGCTACATGTACTACACCTGCTGTTTTGACAAATTCTTTTCCAAACCAAGAGACAAATGTGGTTGCAAAAAATCCATCCTCCTCTTCCTAGGTAATGATGTTAAATGTTACCCGAAAAAAGGATGATGTCTTGGTGTGTACAAGGAATAAGGATTATGGAAACCAGAATCCTTCGATTGGAAAGGCTAATCATCAACCTTCCATCTCTACTCAATGTACTTTGGATCTTCCGACAGGAATAATACTAATTACTGAATTGACTATCAAACCTCCTAAAGGAATGATTCATAAGTCAACATTTAATCCTCATGTGAGAGTTTTACAAAATTACAAAATAGTTGAGGATTTAACTCAAACTCCTTTAACTATGTTAGCTCTCAAGGGGTTGCAATGTTGTCTTGCCCAAAAGAAATATTTACTAGCAGCAATCGCAGGAGTATATCCTTCAGATTCGAATCTTGTTGTATTTAATCATAAGAACAATACTCCTAAAATTCCCCCCCAAATGGAATTCATGATTCAAGTTATTGTTAGAAGTAAAAATATCCATTGCACAATCGTAGATGAAGGTGCTTCAACTTGCATCATGTAACTTTCATGTTGGAAAGCCATTGGTTCTCCACAACTTAATCAGTGATCGAAAATCCTTAAGGCCTTTGATGGGAGAGGATTTAGACCTTACATGATCCTGAATTCATTACAAGTAGAATTAGTTGGAAAAAAAGTTTCGGTAGAGGTCAAAGTCATTGACAAACGTTTAGATTATAACCTCTTACTAGGCCAAACGTGGATTTATGCCATGGCAGCCATGGTATCAACCTATTTTAGGATGATTGCTTACCCTCACCAGGGGGGGATTGTGGCCATAGATCAAGTTACATTTTTTCCGCTAATTCTCAACTATTGGGAGTATTCCACTTATGGGTGAATCCCCACACCCTTATCAACATGTTGGGTTAAGATTGCTTAAAGGTTAATCCTTAATGGGAAATTTTATGCTCCCTCCTCTTGACATCCCCAATCCAGTTGCCTCTATCAATATGATTTTGTCTTGTACTATTCCATCTTATCCCTAGATTATTCCATCTGATCCCTAGATAATACTTGGAAGCTCTAACATTGACTCTTTTGGCAACCATATGTCGCTCAACCCTGTTAAGCTAGAATATGAAGCTATTTACTCGGTCTATTTGACAAATTATGATATTGATACCTTAGTAAATTAGGTTGATCATTCCCAAGGTTTAGATTCGAATTCTGAGCCTTTCGAAGATATATTTTCCATCGATGAAAGCATCATGGAGATCATGATGTCAAATGAAACACCATGGGACGATAGTCATCATCGATCCTGTTTGCCTGAAAGTCTTGAGAAGAATATTTAAGACTTTTATTCACCCAACGTTACTGAGACACTTTGGGGTTCTATCTCTATTCTTGAGGTGAATTACCAGAAGAATTTAGTAAATATTGAGGAGACCGTACCCCTCAATATTTCTATCAAAACTGGAGAAAAGTTCCTTTTCTTGTGTAAAGCTCGTTAAAAATGAAACAAGGTCCCAGAGAAGAATTCCTTGTCTTGTGTCAAGCTCATTAAAAAATGAAATAAGTTCCCTTGATTGAGTGCCACCTTTTCCATTTCTTTTTTGTTAATGAAAATGTAAATTTTATATCTTTTAAACTATAACACACAAAAACTTACATTTGTCTTGAAATTTTTAATGCACAGTCTGTTAATTTGACTAGGTGTCCTAAGACACAATTATATTAATTAAGAAAAAATATTACATAATAGGTGAGAGAAATAACATATGTAACCTCTATAACCTTATCTCAATATGCATGTGTCCTTCACTAACAACTCAAATATAATCACTATGGAAAGGATGTGGCAAGGACAACCTATCTCCTAGGAAATACATAACTTCTACAATAGTTTTATTATTCTAGGAAAGATACCTATCCAAATAAATTTTAAAATTATTAGGTTAACATTCACCCTTTCAACCCTAAAGTTTATTTTTTACAAATGCAAACTTCATCTCTAAACTTGGTGAATTTTATTTGGCGTAGTGGCTTGGTGAAAATATTTGAAGTTTTATTAAAATATTTTGAAGTTTGACTTGATACATTTGTTGTTGATTAACATTTCAATGAAGTGATACTTTGTGTCATTATGCTTGGACTTGGAATGGAAGACTAGATTCTTACCCATATTTATTCTTTACTAATAGTCAATCGATAGAGTACTTTGTTGTCTAAATAGTGCTAAGATCTTGTAAAATTCTACGAAGCCTTTTATGTTTTGATGTATTACTAAGCATCCATGAAATATGTTCTAATGTAATAATAATCTTATAAATAAAGAGAAAAAACAAGTTAATGATTTAGTTTGATTTACATTTTTTAAATTTACCATCTATTTTATCAAATTTATATATTTTTAATGTAAGTGAAAACATTTCTAAGAGTTAGCGCACAAAGTGTGCTCCTTTATTTGGTTTTAACATGTACACGAAGTAGATCTATGATTGTTAAATGAGTTTTTTTAGAAGGACATGCTTGATGCCATGATCTTTTCATCACATCCTATGGAAAATTAGCCCCTCATATGTGTTGTGGGGGAATCTGTGATCATATGTGGCTGGCTAGCTTCATAATAGGCATTTGTCTCAGATCTAATGCATATGCTCCCTTTTATTTTGGGAATAAAATTGGTTTTGAAAAATGCAAATGTGTCAGATGGGCATAATCCATTCCCAAATTGGACTTAGGAACTTCGATGGCTCCTTGGAATATCAATGTATTAGAGGAGAGATGATTAATAGGTAACTTTATAGGGCTATGGCCCAGTCTTCATTTTGTTTCAGTCTCCCATCAATATTCAACCTCTCTCTAAGCCAAAATATCACTCCAATAATAGATTTGAAGATTTGCGATCTTAGGAGGAAGTACAAGAAATTGAGAATCCCAATGGTGATACATTGTCATCATCCTAAGTGCAATTAAAAAACAAAAATTGACCAAGAGTATATTTGATCCCTGTTTTAAATTATTTGGAAGCTTAAAAATATAAGGATTTAGTTCTAGAAAAATAATATTTACATGCAAAAAGGGGATGAAGAAGGATGGAAACAATGACCCCTCCTCTCCCTCTTTTTCAGATGTTTTAAAGAAAAAATTGCATTCATCTCCTCCTCTAACAAGAGGAAAAAAATACCGGAAAGAAAGAAACTTTAGTTCCCATCAATCTTTAGACTCCCTTGGTTTTAGTGGAAGGGGTGCGTTGGTCAATGCTTCATTATGCTATGTTTTGTATCATTTTATGTAAATAATTTGTTAAAATTTACTCTTGTAATCAAGAAGTAGTTTGATTAAATTTAGGTAGGTAGAAAGTTGGATCCCTTGTTTGTTTCATATTGATGGGGGAAGGCTTGTTTTTTGTTTTTTAATCCATCGATGCTCTGAACTTATGAAGAAGACATTCTCTAGATCTCTACTTTGTCATTTGCCACAACCTTTTTTATAATATATATATTTTCCAGTTATTGTAAAAAAAAATGTTAGCACACAAAATGCATTTTATCGCTCATCAAAGTTTAAACATAATAAAAAAAATGCAAATATTATAGAAATAAGTATATATTCAAAGTTGATATATGCATGATATTTATATAGTACATGTGATGTCCATAGATATAACACCAAAACAAAACTAATCATTTTCGTAGTTGCAATTCCTTTATACTATTTTTTTAGGAGTAGAAGTATCAAGCCCTTCAAATTTGACTGGTAAATATTAGTCTTAGAGTAATTTATATGTTGAAAGGAGTTGTATTGGATTAGTCTTCTTTCACTTGTGTTTATTATTCATTTAAACATGTATAATATAAGTCTCATTGGATATGGTATTCTTAGTAGCTTTACCTTTGTATATTAGTTTTGATATACTTGTAATTTAGAATGGAATTTAGTATAAAAACATATTCAATGAATTACAATGTATCAAAGTTGCTTAGACCGTACCTCTTACGGGGTTAGTTGGACAATGTTTAAAAGATTTGTAAGTTAGTGGGTTAGTAGCATCAATCATGGATAACCATATTCGACCATAGTTTACCATGTTAGATTATAGTTAACCATAATAGTTAGGGATTTAATGGGTTAGTGATTAGGCACATCAGTTGGTTCGTTGATCAATGGTTAAAGGGATTGTGAGTTTGTGGATCAATAATTAGAAGTTATGTGGTTAGTGTGTTAATGGTGGGGGGGTTAAGGGGTGTTACACGTTATTTTGTCACATTTACTCAAATGGTTTGGAAACCGGATCATTCAACATCCTTGACACCTTGCAATCATCCCTTTGCAAAGTCTTAAGCATTATCTCTCAAAAAGTCCGAGTTTTCTGGGTTAATCAACTCAAAACCCTAGTTTTTGGATCCATTTCACTTTCCCTTATAGTAAGTTGCACTGTTGCATGTTGAAAAAACGAGCAACTACACTAACTAGCGTATGTTGCCTTCACCGAGGGTGGGATGGCTCTTGAATTTCGGTAAAAATTAAGAATAATTTCAAATATTCTCTTTCTAGAAACTTCTAAGGTGGTTTTAACCATTGATAGAGATCTCAAACTTCTTATCTTGAGGTCTTATCTCTTATCCCTATAGCTTATCCTCTTTCATTTGTGAATCCAAGTCCTGGATTGGTAAATCCTAAATTGCCCTATTTACCCTATAAATTCACTGCCTCTCATAGAGTCTAGATTGGATTTGATTGAAGGTTTGATTTGTGGCTAAGGAAGGAGAAGTTAGGTGGGAGACATCTACATGGTCAAGATCTATAAAAGCGTTGTAATATTCTTCTACATTTCATTAATACAAAAAGCTTTGTTTTCCTATACTTATTTTTATTCGATGCATATGTATTTCAATGCGTTCTTGACCCATTAATTAGAGATATTATTCTATGCTATTTATATCTTGTAGTTCTCATGATTGTTATAATTTTTTTGCAGGTTCCATTTATAGCATTTGGAGCTGGATATAAAGTTCACAAGCAGGGACAAGAGGAGAAACTTGTGTTGGACTCGAGATAAATATTTCCTCCATATTCTAATTTCTCTAAGGAAAGCACAAGTCTTTTGTTTCTGTTGTTTCTAGATCAAGCCACTAGATCTAGGGAGTTCACTTCGTTCGCAGAAGAGAATTTTCCGTCAAACAACTTGGCGACTCCACTAGGGAATGAGATGTTCCTATAGTGGTTTTTTTTGCCTAGTCATTTTATGCCTTTCATTCTGTCTCAATTTCACTTGTTTAGACAATAATTATTTTTAGGAAAACATAATCCAAAGATTGATAGGGTTTTTGTTTCATCGTTTGAACAAAATTAGCCCCAATGCACTTTCTGATTTGAGATAGAGTGAACTAACGCACTTGTCTCTCTCTGTCTGTGTGATGCATAACACTGGTTCTCTTCCCTAGATTTTGATGATTCCTATAGGATACAAAAATTGATTTTTTATACCTTGATCTGAGTTCTAATTTAGTCCAATGGATTTTCCTGAACCTCTGAAGTAGTAATTGTCTCTATAAATCCATCAGTTTGTTTACATTTGAGTTTGATTGCCTTGATGAGAGTTTGTTTGATTTTTTTTCTTTCTTCTTGTCAGTTAGGGTTTGTGAACACTTGGCTCGATTGCTGATTGGATACAAATAATTTTCATATTACAGTTCTAGTCTATGTGAGTTATTTTGGTGAATGATCTAGCTTCATTTTCATTTTCATTGCATTTGAAACTTGAAAATAAAAGAAAATAAAAATTCCATTTCTTGCATTGCATATATGGTTTTGAATTGATTTGGGATAGTACATTGAAAAATCTGATTAGGAAGATCTTGTTTGATGCACCATTGTTTATTTCTTCCTTCCCATAGATAGATATTCATCGAAACGAAAGATTTCTTTTCATCATGCTAGTTGCATCATAGGAGTTCAGGTGAGTTCGTACTGTGAGCCTTGAAATTGAAACTTAATTTAAGGTCAACTTTAAAAATTATTTAATTAAACTAAGCAACATTTGGAACATTAAAAGCACACATAGTGTTCTAGGCTGAAGACATGTCCCAATGTCGTTAAACGTAGGAGATGTCGTTACTTGTATGTGTTACATTATGTGGGTAATCGATATTCCATGTACGTAAGTATATCTTATTGTTCTCCATGTACCCTCAGGTATATTAGATGGTGATCCACATATGAAAAGTATATCAGAATACTTCTTATCGTACCAGACACATTAGACAACACTACTATGGACTGCGCTTCCACGTACCTCTGGGTATATTTTGGAAGTCCCCATTAGGTTTCTATCCTGCCATAGGTAATCGAGTCTACCACCTTGTTTTCTGTGATACACCGAACAAAACATTCAGGGAGGTTGCCTGCACGTACTGTAAACGATATATTGTAGTTCACAATGACTTGATAAACCCTTTTTACTAGTTATATCTTTTGTTTTTGTTTTGTTTTTTTGGTTTTTGTTTTTGTTTGGTTTTTCTAAAATTAATTGATCCATCGTGGAAGAAAACCTTGAACACCCCCATTGTTCGCGTAGAATACAAATATTTCCTCCTTTACCTCCAGAGATAACATTTGGTCGTCGTAAGAATAAGAAAACATAAAATACCGAACTTGGTGCTTTAGAATCTCCCCCTTTTGGAACCACATCTGAAGTTAATCAACCAGAATTGTCCCTCCCCGTAAATGTCAAACCCAAAATTACATCCTTACCAATCGACGAGTCTAAGGTAGTTGAAATTGAAGTTATTGAAACATTAGAACATGAAGTCATTGAACCTGAATTTGTATATTAAAAAACTTTACAACCTAAGGTTATACAACTTGAGGAACCACAAATAACTGAACTAGTTACTTCATGGACTTCTTCTCTTCCTCTGCCTTCATCTCAACCACAACCTATATATTTTGGTCTTTATGGAGAAAAAATTCCATATGGATATTTTTTGAGCATAGAGGAAATTACTGAAGATGATTCTTCCAACCTTCAAACTCCTATTAACATACCATATGACCAAATTTCCCTCCTTTATATCAAGTCCTTACCTCTAATACTCAAACAAAAGGTCCTTTACATAGAACTCCTTGTTTTAATTCACCTTTGAACTTTCCTCGGCAAATTCCTTCGAGAAGTTTAACCATGACTGGGTCAACGATGGTCTCTCAACCTGTGTCTGCTATCATGAGTGAATTGATTGAATTTGCAACAAATTCTATGTTTGTAACTTCACCAGAAACTCATTTGTATGGTGGTCCATTAGTGCTAATCGACTACCAGTCATTTAGCTCGAACCTTTCTTGGTGCGTCGATTAGTTCATGGACTTCTCCTTTATCATCCTCATCTGGTATACCGTCTGTTCCCTCCTTAATGAGCACCTCACAACCTACCTAACCTATTGCGCCTCAATCTCCTTTGGAGCAATAATTTTGTGCTTTTCTTAGAGGATTGGGACATCCAAAACAAGCTCATCCATATTATCCAGGATACCCTCCTGCTTGGAGGCAGTTTACTCCATACACTTACCCTTCAGCAGGGGGCCAACCTATTGCTGGAATGTTCTCTTTTCTTTATCAAATGTTATAGGTTGGCGCTCTGTCTGTTACTAGTCCTCTTCCTACTAGTCCTCCATTTATAGGAATGGATGCTAATCCTTGGAATCCTTCCTTCCTCATTCAACCTGGTTTGGTCTTAACTCAAATGCCAACCTCTAAACCTGTCCTAACTACACCCCAAGTTCTTACTTGCTAATTTGTTCAATCCATACCCCAACCTGCCCAAGTTCCACCCGAAGTGAGTTAACCCGTCCAAACTGTATCCCAAATACAAACTACTCCAATAGTATTTCTCAAATCCCATTTACCCAACCTCTTCAGGGTGTGTTACAAACTCCACCACTTGTTCAATCTATTCCACAGATGTAATTTAACCAACCTGTGCATACCATGTTGCATGTACCAACTAGTCAACCCCATACCGGATGATGCAAAATCCATCTAGGCAACCATTCCAAGCTATTCCACAAATTCCTGTTGTCCAACCAACCATCCCACAAAGCCTTATCAAGGCCAACAGATCCAAACTCAATCGTTCCAACCTTAACAAGGTATTAATGGAACTGGACAACTTGGTAATGGTTATCCTGGTTATCAAAACCCTCCTTAACTTGGAATGCAAATACCAGTTTCTCAACCCATTCCATCATATCCAAGATATCCTCCACCACCGATTAACATTTATCCACATGGTCAACCTCCCTAGATGGAACTCAACAAATAATTTCCATTCGCACTTGAGTTAACAGATTTATTGTGACTAACGAATGATCTGATCAGTCATTCTCCCTCGTGGTTGACTATTCCTGCAAGATTGTCGAGTGAAATTTTGAAATTTAATGGAAATCCTGGAGAATATCCGTCCAATCACGTTATGAATTATCATTTGTGGTGTTCATCAAACTCCTTGAATGATGGCTCCATTAATTTATGACTTTTCCAACAAACTCTTACTAGTTCGACAACTAAGTGGTATGTTGAATTATCTATAGCTTCATATAACAACTTTAATTACTTGGAAACCATGTTGTTGACCCAGTTCAAAATTACCTATTTGTTATGAAACTAGAACTGAGCTTTTGACCTCCTTAAAACAATGTGACGCTACTCATATATTCGATCATATACATGAGTGGAGGCGTAGACAATATATGGTCAAAACTTATATTCGTGATCAATTGTTGGCAGAGTGGTTCGTCAAATCCCTCCTATCTACTATAAATGAGGATGTTTCCAAAGTGGATTTGTTACTTAAGAGAAAGTCATTGCTCGTGCTCAATATTCAAATTTGATTTACACTCAGTTTGGCATGCTCTATGACAAGTTACTCAATGCTCCACGACCTCAACATACTATTCCACCCGCTCCCTCTAAGGAATATAACATGTTTCTGATAGCGTGGTTTATTCCATCGGTCAACAATTAGTGAGAAAGTCTTCTAATCAAATTAATTAGAAATGTGCTCCCACTGTGACCAATCAAAACCCTCCTAATCCTGCTCCTATGGGTACTTTTGAGATAAACATTGTTCAATCCAATAAAGGAAAACCTCAACAACCTGGAGGTATGAAGAAGCGTGAAGGAAAGAACAAACAAGAGAACCCTCCACAAGAAAAGAAGAAGAATCTATCTCTTGACGATATGCGAAATCCTCATTACCCATGCCTTATTTGTAACGACGAAAATTTTACCAAGGACTATCCATATAATGCAAAGATCAATAGATTTTTGAAAGCTACATCTATTGCACCTACTGTTTTGACAAATTATTTTCCAAACTAGGAGACAAATGTGGTTGCAAAAAATCCATCCTCCTTTTCCCAGGTAATGATGTTAAATGCTACCCGAAATATGGATGATGTCTTGGTGTCTACAAGGAATAAGGATGATGGAAACCCAAATCCTTTGACTGGAAAGGCTAATAATAAACCTTCCATCTCTTCTCAATGTACTTCAAATATTCCGAAAGGAATAATACTGATTACTGAATTGCCTATCAAACCTCCTAAAGGAATGATTCATAAGTCAACATTTAATACTCATGTGAGAGTTTTACAAAATTACAACATAGTTGAGGATTTAACTCAAACTCCTTTAGCTATGTTAGCTCTCAAGGTGTTGCAGTGTTGTCTTGCCCAAAAGAAATATTTACTTGCAGCAATCACAGGAGTAGATCTTTGAGATTCAAATCACATTGTATTTAATCATAAGAACAATACTCTTAAACTTTTGCCCCAAATGGAATTCATGATTCAAGTTATCGTTAGAAGTAAAAATATCCACTGCATAATTGTAAATGAAGGTGCTTCAACTTGCATCATGTCACTTTCATGTTGGAAATCCATTGTTTCTCCACAACTTAATCAGTCATCAACAATCCTTAAAGCCTTTGATGGGAGAGGATTTAAACCTTACAAGATCCTGAATTCATTACAAGTAGAATTAGTTGGCAAAAAGGTTTTGATAGAAGTCAAAGTCATTGACTAACCCTTATATTATAAGCTCTTACTAGGCCAAATGTGGATTTATGCCATGGAAGCCATGGTATCAACCTATTTTAGGATGATTGCTTACCCTCACCAGGGGGGAATTGTGGCCATATATCAACTTAACTTTTTTCAGCTGATTCTCAAACTACTGGGAGTATTCCACTTATGGGTGAATCCCCACACCCTTATCAACATGTTGGGTTAAGATTTCTTAAAGATTAATCCTTATTGGGAAATTTTATGCTCCCTCCTCCTGACATTCCCAATCTAGTTGCCTCTATCAATATGATTTTGTCTTGTACTATTCCATCTGATCCCTAGATAGTACCTAGAAGCTCTAACATTGACTCATTTGGCAACCATATGTTGCTCAACCATGTCAATCTAGAATATGAAGCTATTTACTCGTTCTATTTGAAAAATTATGATATTGATACCTTAGTAAATTAGGTTGATCATTCCCAAGGTTTAGGTTCGAATTCTGAGCCTTTCGAAGATATATTTTCCATCGATGAAAGAATCGTGGAGATTAGGATGTCAAACGAAACACCATGGGACGATAGTCATCATCGATCATGTTTGCATAAAATTATTTTATTCAACCAACATTACTGAGACACTATGGGGTTCTATCTTTATTCATGAGGTGAATTACTAGAAGAATTTAGTAAATATTGAGGAGACCATACCCCTCAATATTTCTACCAAAACAGGAGAAAAGTTCCTTTTCTTGTGTCAAGCTCATTAAAAAATGAAACAAGGTCCCGAAGAAGAGTTCCTTGTCTTGTGTCAAGCTCATTAAAAAATGAAATAAGTTCCCTTGAGCATAGTTCTTTTCCTGTGTCAAGCTCATTAAAAAATGAAATAGATCTCC
The DNA here is from genome assembly GCA_000404065.3 of Pinus taeda. NCBI lineage: Eukaryota > Viridiplantae > Streptophyta > Pinopsida > Pinales > Pinaceae > Pinus > Pinus taeda. The sequence goes on along the minus strand of APFE030615500.1, from coordinate 11,147 downwards.
CTCCAATTTGAGTCTTTTATTAGATCTCGTAAATGTTGAGTCAAGTCTTTCACTTTATATTGTAAATGAACCTTCATTCCATCTACTTATTAGTAACCAGTAGTCTACTTAGGTGAATGAAACAAAGTTGGGAAGGGGCAAGCCTTTGCCATTATTTTGGGGGCAATATACTTATCTCAAACATAATTTTTCTCTCTTTCAAGCTTGTGTAAAAATGAAACCACTCTCAAGCATAATTTTTCCTTTATTTCAAGCTTGCGTAAAAATGAAACCTATTCTTGTGATTTTCATTTATCAACCTATTTTTTTCCAGATGAGCCTTCGTTTTTTTATTCCATTGTCACCATTTACTTGGCCGATCATTAACTCTCACTTGGTTTTTCACTCTTTTCTGAGGAACCACTGCAATGAGTGGTTTTATTAGCCTACCTCTTGACCTTTATGTATTTTGAGCAGTTCCATCATGACTGGAACTAGTTTCTATCCTTTATACCACTCGTTCCTCTAGAAGGATTTTTCTTTGAGTTATTTTCCGTCTCCCAAAACATGAAAAGATTGTCGAGCACTTGTCTTTTACAAACTTGGTAAAGTAAATGAAAAGAATTTTGCCCAGTATAAGGTTAACCCTTTTCTGGACTGGGATGGACTATTTACGAAAAATGAATACTTTAGTTGGACATGACTAAAAGGTTCTCCTGGGCATTGTTTTAGCCTTTTTGGGCCCAAGAGACTAAATTTACGAAAAGGAACATCTTGGAGTTTATTTTTCGACTCTTTTTCAAACTCTCTATACATGAAAAATAAGTCGAGTTACGCCTTTGCTGGACTCGTAAAAATGTTTAATAACAGTGGACTCATCCAACATGATGAGACTGAACCACTCTTTCTCAGGGTTCGTTAAAAATACTCATAATGATTCATCCAAAGGATGAACTCATAGATCAAGCTTTTATTATCCTTCTCAAGCTTGTCAAAAATAAAAATGTACTGGCCAAAAATGGTTGGGAAATTGACAACATAGGGAATCATACCTATTAATGGTATCGAGTCGCTCTTGAACATGACACTCTTTCACTTCATCTCCGTGACTGTTTTGGGTTGGGAAGTCTGCTTGCCTCTTTGGTTAATCACACCTTATTAAAAGCCTCCATAATCAGTTTTGAGTAAATGCTTCCAAATCCATTAAGTGTTGTCAATATGTTCAATATAAGTCCCTCAATTGACATATGATACAATACCTTAAGCCTTACTTCATTTCTACCTCTCTTGAACCAACTTTATATCATCATCATTCTGTCTCAAATCTTGATACATGTTTCATGTTGTTGATGGGGTATACATCAAGGCCCTCTTGCAACATGTCGCTTCCTGTCGACATCAACTTATTGTCTAGAAAGTTTGACTTATAAATTCCCTTTAGCGGCTTGGAGCTTGCATACCTCAATGGAAATTTTCCTCTATTTCAACGACAGGTTTTACATCATTGGCCTTCGATCGAGAGATTTTGTGTAATGTTCGACTTTAGTTCATTCATTCACACCTCATGGATTTTAATATAGTACCTTGAGGACCATTATCATTACTGATCGTTCCTCTCAGGTCTGCTAACGTCTTACATCATTGGGCGGTAATCAGATGATGTCTACCATGTTTGACTCCAACTTATTTATTCGCATGGTTAGACTCTACTGCCGAGTGAAAAGGTAGAAGATCCCATATCTAGTTCCATCCATCTGGGTTGCACTTTCAAGATTCATACAAAATCACAGAGTATGATGGCTATGATCGTTCAGAAAGTCATCCAAGCATGGGTCCACCATTTGTCATCAACGGATGTGACTGATTATTGTACATGTAAATTGGATTATAGGTTGAGTATGGATATGCCTACCTCAACAATGATATCATGATGATTATGTATTATAATAGATGAATATCTCAACCAACCTTTTCTTGATCCAGACTCGTTACAAAGTAAAGCACTTCAGTCCTCAGTCACTGCTTCTAACTCTATACTTTAGGGGCAATCTATTACATGTCATTTTGTTACATTTGCTCAAAAGGCCTAGAAATCGGATCAATCAAAATCCTTGACACCTTGCAATCATCCCTTTGCAAAGAATTAAGTATTATATCTCCAAAAAGTCTAAGTTTTCTTAGTTAATCAGCTCAAAACCATAGTTTTTGGACCCATCACACTTTCCCTTCTAGAAACATGCATTGTTGCTTGTTGCATAATTGAGAAACTTCACTGACCAGTGCATGTTTCCTTCTGTGAGGGTGCGATGGCTCTTGAATTTCAGTAAAAATTAAAATAATTTCTAATCTTCTCTTTCCGGAAGCTTCTAAGATGGTTTTAACCATTTACTATTGATTGAGATCTTAAAATCCTTATCTTGAGGTCTTATCTCTTATCCCTAGAGCTTATCCTCCTTCGTTTGTGGATCCAAGTCCTAGATTGGTAAATCCTAAACCACCCTATTTTCCCTATAAATTCACTGTCTCCCATAGAGTCTGGGTTCAGTTTTGGAGACTTTTAGCTATGCCCTGATGCTATTGCTTTTTACCTAAGGATCCATTAAATCCTTGAGATGTGATTGAAGGCTTTCTTTGTGGCTAAGGAAAAGTTAGGTGGGAGACATCTACATGGTCAAGAATTGTAAAAGGGTTGTAATCTTCTCTTACATTTCATTAATATAAGAAGATTTATTTTCCTATACTTATGTCTATTCGATGCATATGTGTTGCAATTCCTTCTTGATCCATTGATTAGAGATTTTAATTTATGCTATTTGTATCTTGTAGTTCTCATGCTTGTTATAATTGTTTTGTAGGTTCCATTTATAGCATTTGGAGATGGAGCCAAAGTTCACAAGCAGGGCGAAGAGGAGAAACTTGTGTTGGACTCAAGGTAAGTCTTTCCTTCATATTTTCATTTCTCTAAGGAAAGAACAGGTCTTTCATTTCTTTTGTTTCTAGATCAAGCCACTACATCTCGAGAGTTCACTTCCTTCTGCAGAAGAGAATTTTCCTTCAAATAAGGGGTTAACCTCGACCCCTCAAGTCCTTTAACAAACTTTCCACTTGTTCAATAGTTCTTCTATGAATTGACAATACTTGACATCAAATGTTTTGTAAAGATTCTATATTCTCACTTCTCACTTCACAATCAACGCTTTATTGATGCATTTGCGTCCAAGGGGTTGACTGGTTAACCTCCCCTGCCTTCCTAGCCATGACCATTAACAATAACCATAACTAAATATCACATGTAATATTTAACTATCATCTATATATCTATTTAATATATATGTCTTTTTGCTATAAATTTGTATTTTATTTATAATAAAACTGTAGAAATTAATGTATTAACTCTTATAAATGTTTTTGCTCACATTAAATATATAAATTTGATAAAATAGATAGTAAGTTTAATAACAAAATAAAGCGAAATAAATCAATCACTTATTTTTCTCTCTATTTATAAAATTAACAAGGACTTTTATGAACACTTACTATTGGTCCATTGATGACTATATTCAACATCACTATCAAATTCCTTGCAAACATTTAACCATTTAATACATTTATAAATGAAAGATTGGTGGTCAGGATTTTGTTTTGTTTTTAATTAGGAGTAGAGTATGTATGCCTTCATAGACTTAGCAGTCAAATCGCTGCATGGAGGTGGGTCCCTTGTCCCACAAACAAGGGGGTCTCATACACCAATATGATGTCTCACTTTGCCGTGCCCTTAAAATTGGATAATAATAATAATAATAGAAATAAAACCTAGTTATCCATTAAACAAGAACTTGATCGAGTTCTCAATTTTTTAGAGGTAGCAAAAAATAATCCGATTTTGAAAAGTGTTGGTTCAGAATACACCTTTTTTTTGGAGCATATTTTTGACACTTTATATTTTCTTAATGAACATTTTTTTTTCAACGTTAGTTATTTTCATGCCGATGACGCAATATCAACGCCTTTTTTTGAGGGGCTTATTGTTGACAGTTTAAATTTTCTAATGTATTATGTATGGATAATTATTTTTTAAATTTAAATATTTTTGAAGTAGTTGTTTTCTTCTTCTTCTTCTTCCTTGAGATTTTTTTTTTAAGTGGTTTTCAGGTTTGTGTTTTTTACTTTTTCTTTTCAAATTTTTGTGTAATGAAATCTTTGTTCTTTTTGCCATAGTGAAAAAAAAGGTCGATATTTAAAGTTAGGATTTTCTATATATTTATGTATCGTTAATTAATATTTTAATGTACATCAAATAATTGTCACTAAAAAGGTAATAACTTTAAACATTTGACAAAAATTTACATAGTTTGATTATATATGTAATTCAAAAAATACACATTTTGAGATTTTTTTTTTTTGTTAAAAATGAGATGTTAAATAATTTTTATTTTTTATTTTTATGGGAGAAGTTTAACAAAAAAAGTTAATTTTTTTTTTGTTATGTCAAAAAATAATAGTATTTATAAATTTTCTCAAAAAACAACGGTTTACATAAAAATTAAAGTGAAAATTACATAATGCAAATATTAAACATATAAAAACAATAATTGAATACTTATTCTTATTATAAAATATCAAAATCAAAACATTACAAGTACAACTAATGAATAGTTTTCAAAATTGAGCTTGATTTGCAAGTATAACTTAAATTTAATCAACAATATCTTATAATCCACGCTTATAATCTTTTAGAACTTCATTATGTGTTCTTCCATAGTATTATGCGCTTCAGATTGGCCAATTTTCTCTTCTGATGGATCTTTGATGTCTGCAAATCTCCCAAAGTATCCCTTTCCAATTATTTCATCTAACAATGGTTGAGGTTCTTTTGCCTTTTTTGCCACACATGATTCATTAAAATGTCCTTTCCCCAACCTAACTTCTTGCATTATATCTGGAAGAAATTGAATATCATTAATTCTTTGCTTAATAAAACTACATTGTAGTGAGTCTTTTTCAATGGCTATGCAATTTCTTCCTTTTTATAGGCAATATGCCACTGTTGCACCTAATCATCAAGTACAAAAGAAATAATTAAGTAAATTAATATAAACACATAAAATTAAAAAAAGAAAATATTGAAATTCAACTTTATATAATAAAACTTACCTAAAGTGGAGCACTGATCCAAAACCCAGTCTCCTTTATTTGAACATAAATCTATATGATAATTAATTAATGCGTGTGATTTTTTTATAAATGTTAACTATCTTTCCTTTTGAATATTTATCCTCATATGTTAGTTTTCTTACAACAACATCATGAACTAGTACTTGGCTATGACTCTTTCCATCTACTATATTAAGAAGAAAAGGCTTATAATTATCATCTTTTGTTCAAGATTCAACATGACTAAAATCACAATTACTGATAATTGGTTGATCTCTGCAACCAATAAGATTTGATTTTTGTCTATATCATGAAATAGTAAAAATTTAATTAACTTGTACATAACTAGCATTTGCATCAGATGTTGCAAAGGAAACGCCGTAAGGCATAAATTGAAGAACGCAAACACAACAAAAAAATATTTTCATAAAGAATAAAAATACTTATAATGAATTTATTATTCGATATTCATATATATTGCACTATATATTAGCACCACTAATTGTTTCCCTTTATTAATGTAACTTTTCACCACTATGGTCACTATAATATCAAATACAATATGTGTCTTAACCAAAAACCATTATGAAAGTCAAAATACTTATATGTCCCATATCCCATATAAACCATAATATACTTTGATCACTCTTGGAGAATTGCAAACCCTTCCAAAATGCAACTTCTAACCACTATTACCATTAAGAAAAAATGGCATTTATTACCTTATAATCCTTAAGGGAATAACTCTATTATTAAGTAAACCATAGTGCAATATGATTTTTAACACAATGAATTCTAAAAATTATGACCCCTAGTACACTCTCATCATAAACACATTGTAACTCCTAAAATGTTACAAGACATAAACTTTAATACCTAACACGTTAACTGTAACATTAAAACTATGACCTATATGTACTTAAATTGTCTCAACATAGTGAAGGTAAAGAAAAATCAAGTGTGGCTCTTCAAATTCAATCCCATGAGAAGCGGATATAAAAAATGTTGACTATTATGTAGATGATATTTTCACTATTGACATTGACCCCAAAACCATTTTATGGGAGAAACCTATGGTAACATGTTCATGGGTACTCATTATTCTCCCATTAAATGGTATAATGGTGGCCTACATTTTGTAAATAATTTAAGGTCTTAATGTTTGTATCTGGAGCCCTTTTCGACTACTATGCTTTCAAAACCTTAATTGTATGCATTTAAAATTCTAAAGATTAGTAAGTTCTTTCTAATTTAACCCTATATGCAATAACATTAAGGAACAAATATAAGTATGCCTAGTTGGGAAAAAAAGGTAACAACATCTACCATCCCCTTCTCATGTCAATCTTTTCAAATGAAAGTCGAAGCACTTTCTCTACAGTCTTGGATTGATTAAATCACATTCCTAAATAGTTTATCAACCTCATATGTACATACTTACCCGGAGGTGGAAAGGGAAATACACCTGTAATTTTCTGTTATATCTATAATGGTGCCACACATTTTGTTGGTTAGTGCATATTCCTCTACATTGTAAAGGATTAGGGTAAATAATATACACACCTTCCATTTAACTATTGATCTGTAAACAATGGAAGGAATGATAATTTCAAACAAGGGTTGCAAAATTATTTTGATGGCTTAGAAATTAGAAAAGGGATCATGGAGGGTTGTTCTATTCCTCCTTATAAGCATAGGCTTTAAAAAAATTAATGGGGTGAATGCATGCCCAGAAGATGCAGATGCATGAACGTTATATTTGTAAAATAGTAGCTAAATCATATGCCCTTGATACAATGCATATTATAATGTGCAAAATTAACTCGTTTTCATTTTTCGTTGTATTATGTTGCATTCTTGAGGTTTCTGCAAAATTGTGCTTATCTAGGTGGAAAAATACCAGACTTAATGTTTGTATCTGGAGCCTTTTTAGACTACTATGCTTTCACAACTTTAATTGTATGTATTTAAAATTTTAAAGATTAGTAAGTTCTTTTTTAATTTAACCTTAAATGCAATAACATTCAGGAACAAAGGAGTGTTGGAATATTTCAACTAGTTTTAAGCATTGACCTCTTCCATTTTATACATTGTCAAATTGCATGGCTGTTATGTGAATCATGGACAGATCTTTGTTGTTGGTAATGGATTTGGTTTCTTGTCCCTTCTTTTATGCATCTACTACCTTCAGTCCAACCTATGAATGTCCCAATGATCCGGGAGACTTTGGAGTTTCCATGAAAGTTCCCCCATGGAATTGGCATTACCAATGATATGTTGTTCAATGTGAGGCCCAATGACACTTTTGATCTACATGAACAATGGGAAATATACAATGTTCAAAATTTTCCCATTACTTTTCAGGATGTTATTGCATAAGGCCTATTGAAAATAGGGAATAAAGCTCTGCGCATTGGAATATACAAGGAAAGAGGCATTCTTGACATACCAGATGCCATTGGATTTGGAGTTGATATGATTTTTAAACAAGATTTTAACAAACAAGACATCGATTTCCTGATAACTCATTTGATTTTGAATTTAGTGTTTTGTTTGATACACAATCCTTTCATGTAGCTGAAATAGAATGTACTGTTAAGATGGGGGTGTTTCCCTTATGCATCTCCAACTCCAAAAAGAAAATCCTCCATCCTCAAATACTATAGCTCGACTATTTGCCCAAATTCAAAATTTTATATCTCAAAAGATTTGGTTCTTATGCCCATGGGCTTGGGATTGACACTATTACTGCATTTAGAAAGGTACACCAAGTAGTGAGTTGCCCAAAGAAAGTGATGCATAGGCAAACCAATAAGTGCCTGATGAGAAAAAGGCTTCCATGAAAAAATTAAAACATGTTATGCTGGAATAGCTTAGAGATTCATGGATTGAATGCAAGGAAAACTACTATGCTTTCACAACCTTAATTGTATGTATTTAAAATTTTAAAGATTAGTAAGTTCTTTTCTAATTTAACCCTAAATGCAATAACATTAAGGAACAAATATAAGTATGCCTAGCTGGAGAAAAAGGTAACAACATCTACCATCCCCTTCTCCTTTGGCAATCTTTTCAAATCAAAGTCGAAGCACTTTCTCTACAGTCTTGGATTGACTAAATCATATTCCTAAATAGTTTATGAACCTCACATGTACATACTTACCGGGAGGTGGAAAGGGAAATAGACCTGTAATTTTCTGCTATATCTATAATGGTGCCACAAATTTTGTTGGTTAGTGCATATTCCTCGATATTGTAAGAATTAGGGTAAATAATATACACACCTTCCATTTAATTTTTGATCTGTAAACAATGGAAGGAATGATAATTTCAAACAAGGGCTACAAAATTATTTTGATGACTTAGAAATTAGAAAAGGGATCATGGAGGGTTGTTCTATTCCTCCTTATAAGCACAGACTTAAAAAAAAAATAATTGGGTGAATGCAGAAGATGCAGATGCATGAACTTTATATTTGTAAAATAGTAGCTAAATCATATGCCCTTGATACAATGCATATTATAATGTACAAAATTAACTTGTTTTCATTTTTCGTTGTATTATGTTGCATTTTTCAGGTTTCTGCAAAATTGTGCTTATCTAGGTGGAAAAATACCAGACTTTACCTGGAGGTGCCCTCTTTTTGTTTCTTTGTACGTATCAAAAAATTCATGTCTTAGAGGTCACCAAATTAGAGCTAGCCTTTTTACCATATGACAAATGAATTCCCGCCAGACTCTCGAGTGTTTTTTCAAATACATTGCCTCGAAATCTAACAGTTTCAGTGTCTTTTTTTGTTAGTGTTTTTTCTTTCTATTTTTATTTGTATCTTACATGTAAATTTGTGCTTGAGATGAAAACCGATCAATTTTGGAGGAAATTTTACATGTAGCTCTTGGTTTTTCTTAGGTTTTAGGATTGCTTTATTGATTCCATTTCTTTAATACTGCCAAGTTGTTTTCTATTTTTGTGCATTTGTAGTGTTTTTTTTGCCGCTATATAAACATTTTTTAGGACTAAGAAGATCGAGCTAATTGATTTAACTTTATGTGCATAGCTTAAAGAACTTGCAGCTTTACCTTTCTGCCTTGATATCTTCTGTTTTTATATTTGATTATGAATGTATACCTGATTCCTTTCTTTAATGTATTTGTTTTGTTTAGTAACTATTTCAGGGTTTTTGAATTGCTTGTAATATTTTTATGAGTTTAGTGTTTAATCACAAAAGCTTCATAAGCTATATTTGTCTACTCCTGAATATGCCATCATCTTCTGAGTATTTACTATGATTTGTGTATGTTTGAAGTCTCTTATTGTTTTCTCGATGTATTCTTGTATTGCTAATTTTCTCTCCATCATTGATTCATTCCTGGACAAGGAGATGATCTTTGTAAATATGCAATCTTGTAATTTTTTTATTTTTTTTATTTATTTTTTTATTTTTTATTTTTTTATTTTTTTTATTTTTTAATTTTTTTATTTTTTTTTTTATTTTTTATTTTTATTTTTTTTTATTTTAATTTTAATTTTATTTTATTTTTTATTTTTAATTTTTTATTTTATTTTATTTTATTTTATTTTTTTGTCCTGCTAATTTTTTCTCCACTGTCTTGCTCTGTTTTGAACATTTCCAGTTTATTTCAGTGCTTTCTATTATTTGCAAATCATATTCTTGAGAGTCTTAGCCATAAGGGAGTTTAAATAACTTTGTGATATCCACATGAATCTTCCAATATAGAGAAAGTTCAATGAAATATTGATCGTAAGCTTGTAACTATTTCGTTTTCTGCTACGTGAGTTTTTCTCACATTCATGACTAACTCTCTTTTCATAAGCTTATTTTTAATAGCCTTCTACTATTTCTTGTGTTTGATGTTGGAAGTTGTAATTTCACCGCGCGGTCAGCAGTCAACGCACGGAGAAAACCACCCAGCTGCAACCTAAACCGCCAGTATGATATCGCACCACCTTTCGGCCTGAAGCTGTTTCCGGACAGTGTGGTCCGATGCTGACATCTGTCCACCCATGACGTGCCCATGACGTAAGCACCTGACATCCATCGGAAGGTAACGATGGGTCAGCTCACCCCGCCCGATATGCGTCCGATCAAGGTGCATCTCTCTCCGTCGTCCGATTGAAGGGAAAGTACTGTGCAGTTTAACCTGTTCAAAGTACATACGGGCCTGTTGAAAGTTAATGCAGCGTGGAGTAACGTCTGTTGAAAATTAAATGCAGCGTGGAGAAAAGCTATGTCCCATATCTTATGTTAAATCCCTGACATGAGTTTGGTAAAGTTTTAGAGTTTTCCTTACGGCACATTAATACTGAGTATGGGCGAAAATATATTGTAAGTTTTTTTATTTTATTATGCGTGCACATGTAATGTAAAACCGTTGACTCTGTGTTATGTAAAATACACACACGGGGTTTGTAATGTGATATAGCATTACACACGGGGAGAATGTGTAATTTGGGCTCGGAGCAGCCAATGTAAAAACAATGGTATTGTGTAATCGCATATGAAAAATGCGTGACCCCTGCAGCGCGAAGAGCAGGGTATGTGAGCACAGCAGTGCGGGTAAAATTTTTGTCATGTAATTTGTGTGTGAGTTGCATATTGTGAAGAGGTGAAGCCTGTTCGCAGCAGCGAACGAAAACTAGAAAAGTAACAGAGATTAAACTTTGTATTGCAGGGGAGGAATGCACAGAAGTGCATAAATATTTTTTGGGTTTGAAATGTAAAAGGTTTTATGCAGCAGAGTAATTTTTGGTTTGTAATGTAAGAAGTAAAAATTGCACAGCAGTGCAGGAGGAGGAGAAGTAAATGAAACCAGTGGATTGTTTTTTTGAAAACCATGTATTGTTTCACAGCAGTGAAAAGGTAAATCTGTAACTCCCTGTAAGTTTTGTTTTCACACAACAGTGAATGTAAATGAAATATTTACACAGTGGTGTAAAATTTCATAGGAGACAGAGTAATTTCTTTTGTAATGTTTTGGTGAATCCCTCTGAGT
>APFE030615484.1:161249-174651 GCA_000404065.3 Pinus taeda | reverse complement strand
AACATGGGTCCATGGACCGATGTTACCCTTCCCAAAGTGGTATTTCTCGGATAGATCTTTCTAACGAGCTATCATACGGGTCAAACGGAGATCGTATGCCAAAGTTACGACCCCGGGAAATTGATGTACCAATTTACCCAAAACGGGGCCCACAATTTGGCGTTTCATCTTCTAAGGGTCGGCTTTGGAATGTGAATGGTTTTCCATTGTTTCTCAATAATAAATAGGCCTTCGAGCCTCATTGTAACACAAGTTCGGAACAGTTCAGAGACATGTAGCTGCACATCTCTTCCTAGAGATAATCTACCATCGTCCTAGCTGGTTTATTTCCAATTCTGGTTGTAAGCATATTTCGGTATTTTCCATTAATGAAATGAAGTGTTATTTCCGCTGCATCTCTTTATTTATGGTTATCGCATCTCTGCATTTATGGTTGTCTCTGTAATCTATTGCATTCCTATTTAAATCCGGATGAATCATAGGTCAAATTGATTCATTTGGTGAAATTATGCCTTTAAGTCCATTGGAGCTAAATTATCAAGAAATTGTATTAGCTTCAATGGCCGCTTCAGAAAGTCATATTGTTTTCAGTATGAATCTAAACACTTACGTGTCATCTCCTTGGATTGGTTCTTGGGATTCTCTGGATCCTTTGAATGAGATGTTTTCCAACAACGAGAGTATCGTTGAGGTCATGTCTCTAGATAAAAATCCATGGAACAATCTACCTCATCGTTATTTTTCTTCCCAACCTCGATGAGATGCCTTCTTGTCTTGAAGTGTTTGTTTCTCATTATCCTACACCTCCACTTTAGACACCTTTCTTGGTGCATGAAGTCTTGTCGGAGGGTAATATGGGGAACATCACTGCTACTATGCCTCTCAACATTTTCGTTAAACCGAGAATTGTTGAGAAAATTCATATTGGGGTTTCCTGTTCTCCAGATGAGGTCAGGATTTATAGTCATATTTTTAAATAATTCTGAGACATTTTCGCTTGGTCATACAAGGAAATTCCTGGTATAGATCCAGCTTCGCCTTGTGCACCCTCGAAAGGTTGTTGCTATCAAAGCAAAAGTGGAGAATGTTTTAAAAGCAAGTTTCATTTATCCTATTCCATTGACAGTTTGGGTATCCAATATCATCCCTGTTGCCAAAGATCAGGGCATGATACATGTTTGTGTTGATTACCGTGATATTAATCGTGCATGTCCTAAGGAAAATTATCCTACTCCCTTTATCAACCAAGTCATCTACAAATGCATCGGGACTGAGGTTTTTTTTTTCATGGATGATTTTTCTAGCTATAACCAGATTAACATTTCACCCACCAATCAACATAAAACGGCCTTTATCTGTCCCTAGGGTACTTTCGCTTATAAAAATCTTCCTTTCGGTTTGAATAATGTTCGCGCTAACTTCCAATGAGAAATGTCTTATGCATTTCACGACATTTGACACATTGTTCAACCATAACTTGATGACTTACCAACTCATTATGCTAAGCGTCGTGACCATCCGGATCACTTAAAGTCCATCTTTTTACGATGTTGCCATTACAATATCTATCTCAATCCACACAAGTGTGTGTTTTTCATTGAGTCTGACTAGCCTCTTGGGTTTTTTGGTGTCTCGTGAAGGTATCAAGATTGATCCCTTGAAAGTTGAGGCCATTTTCAATTTACCCCCCCCCCCCCCCCCCCCCCCCCCCCCCCCCACATCATTACTGCAACTGCAGAGCTTGCAGGGAAAGGCTATTTTTCTCTGTCGATTTGTCCCTAATTAAGATGAACTTTCCAAGGGATTTACTCGCTTACTTAAGAATGGGATCCTTTTCATTTGGGACGAAGTTGCCCAGAAATCCTTCGATGCTTTAAAAAACGCACTATTTAGTGCTCCTTTACTGCATCCCCTTGATTATCGGCGTCATTACTTCATGTACTTGGCTGCAACTGGTACTACTATTGTTATGGTATTAGTTCAAGACAACGACGATGGAAACAAACATGTGGTTTATTATTTGAGCCAAAATCTTCTCTATACTGAGTCTCTATATGCTCATGTCAAGAAGATTGCCTTGGTGGCAATTCATGTCATCCAAATATTTCAACACTATATCCTTTTACATAAAACTGCCATGATTTCTAATTTCAACTCCATGACATATATACTGACTTGCCAATTACTAGGGAGAAAATACTCCAAATGGATCATAATCCTGCATGAGTTTTATTTGGAATTTACTGCTGCCAAATCGAAGAAATCACTTGTTTTTGTTGAGTTAATATGTGCTCTTCCATCTGTAAGCACCCCAACTGATTTTACTAAGTAGATACCCGATGAAAATATGTTTCTGATCAGAACTCTTAACCCATGGTATGGAGATATTATTGTTTATCTCCAAACCCAAACTTTTCTATCTAAGTTGTCCCGATTTGACTGATGCCACATTCGGCATCAGTTGTAACCCTATTGGATCCTTGGAAATACATTATATCAGGTCGGTGTGGACTTTGTCCTTTGCAGGTGTCTCACCCTAGAAGAGGTTGAGCGGGTCTTAAATGATTGCCACTTTGGTGCCTATGGTGGTCATATGATTAGATATGCCACTACTTATAAAATCCTCCATGCTGATTATTTCTAGCCTTCTATCTTCAAAGATTTCATTCTAGCTGTCCAAAAATGCCACGAATGCCGGATTTTCAACCGTAAGTAACGCACCCCACTCGCACCCCTACACGCAGTAATTACCATTGGCCCATTTTCAAAATGGGGCATTTATTTCATGACATGTAACCCTCGATCGGTAGGGGGGCATGGTTATATAATCGTCGTCGTCGACTATTTTTCTAAATGGGCCAAGGCGATGCCTACATACAATGTTGACTGTATTACTACTACTCGGTTCCTTTTTAACCATGCCATAACACGTTTTGGTGTCCCTCAAGCTATCGTGACTGACCATGGATCACATTTTCATCATCACATGATGGCAGAGCTGGCTGCTCAGTTGGGCCTTCGACATGATAGCTCAACTCCTTATTATCCACGGGCCAATGGCCAGGTTGAAGCAGTTAATAAAGTTTTGATTACTATGCTTCAGCGTACCATTGGGAAGCACATAAAATATTTGCATTTAATGTTATTCTCAACTCTTTGGGCTACAAAACTTCTGCTAATACGGCCATTTGATTCACTCCATTCCAGCTGGTGTATGGTTTAGAAGCAACTCTTCCAATTGAATGCGAAATCCCTTCGCTTAAGCTAGCTACTAAACTTCTTATGAATACCTCACCTGGTGAGGAATGGCTACTATATCTTGAGATTCTTGATGAGACTCATCGCATTGTTGTGATGGTCATGGAAGCTCAAAAGAAATGAGTCAAATATCATTTTGACCAAACCATTTCTCCTCGCACTTTTGCTAAAGGAACTTGGTCATTCTTTACGATCAAGCCAATGATAAATTGGGAGCAGGAAAGTTCGAACACATGTGGCATGGGCCCTATATCGTTAAGCATGTCTTACAAAAAGGTGCCTATGAGCTATGTGATTATGAGGAAAATGCATTGTCACAGCCCTGTAATGGGTTGTATCTCTAGAAGTATTATGTGTGAAATTCGTGTAATAACTTTTGTACAGTAGTGTGTTAATTCATTAGTGTGTGTTTTTTATTTTTGGTGTGTTTGTTTGCTTTGCAAACATGTGTTTTTCTGCTTACCCCGTGTTCCACTCAGTATGCAGATGTGGCCCGGCCATTACGTTGATTTTGCTGATGGTGCTTGTCATAGCACACAAAATTTGTCTTCCGCAGCATGGGTGCTGTATGACCTTGACATCAAGCTGATTAACTTACAAGGTATCTGCCTTGGTTGAAAAACCAATAATATTGTTGAATACAGTACAATTATTGAACTCTTTTCATAAGAAGTTGCTCTGGGCATTAGGGATTTAGTTGTTAATTTGGATTCACATCTTGTTGTGTTACAATTAAACAATCACTACTCAGTGAGAAATCCACATATTGTGTATGTATCTACGTATTATATTTTTGGAAAGAAATTTTGATTTCATTACATATCAACATATTCCACGTAGTTTAGATACATTAACAGATGCATTAGCAAATTTTTTTCTTGATAGGCATTTGCGTCATTTATAAAACTGATGATGATTATGGACACATAAGTAGAAAATAAAGCATGTATATATATATATATATAATATATATATATATATCGCGTTTACTGGAGTGTTTACATCATAATATCAAAAAATAGAGTGTTCTGGGACACTTGGCTTTCAAAGCCTACAAAATGTGTAAAAGACTAGATAAACTATCAGGCTGCACGGTGCTCATGATAGCACGAGACCGCCCTGATCACTCGGCCTAGCACTTGACACAGTTTCACAGAAACTCCCATAGTGCATCTCTGCCAATGCAGTGGAACATCATTAATAGTGGCATAATCTAGAACTCCCCAAGTTATTGCCTTCAGATTGCGCTCCATCTCGACTAATGGGTCAGCCCCTTCTTCGTAGTCTACACCCACTATTGGATGAGCATCTCACCATGATATTGGTGACATTATTGGTGGTCTCTCTAGTCCCACATCTGCACATTTATCACAAGTTGAGTCTCAGCTTACACTTTTACAAAAAATTATAAAACTTGAAAAATCTAAAAAAAAACACAAGTTTTTACCTACATCGTTCCACTGTTCCCCTGGTGGTAGAGGCAAATCTGGATCCCACCTGAAATCTGTGCCAGCATAAGTGTAATCGTCCACCACGATTAGTTGGCGTTCTAGCCAAATGAAGAATTTTGGTGGGTAATGCATTTTTCAACATGTTCCTCCTCGAGGCATCAATTGACTCCATCGCACAAGTCTCGGATCTCGAGGGGCAAGATCTGGTACCTCTGCCCATTAATACCAGAATATGGACACTCACTCCAAAACGAAGGTCACCAGTATATTACCCAACCCAAATTTCTTCAGGTGTCCATGCTTCCCCTTAGTCAGTTGTCGTTTCATGTTTTCCAAAAGGCCTCCACACTAGTTGAAGACGGTGGGGGTCAAACATGCAATAGAATATTGGAACTGGGATTGTGAACAAAATCATTCTCAAGATGAGGTTGTTGGTGATTGTCACTATCTTCACCTTACCTCCATTTGTTATTTCAGTACCAGGACAATACCTCTAGACTAAACCATTGGTACTCTCACCTCCTTGGAGACATCCAAAGAGTTGAACTGCTTCCCCTCGTCGGGACAATCCCGTGATGAAATAGATATCCATCTCCTCAAGTTCTAGTTCCTGGCCTTTTATTATGAAGATCTCTCGATCTACATCCCAGAGACTAATCAGATAGGGTAGCAATTCCATCTGAGCCCTTAACCCTATGATCTTGAAGAAGTTTAGCAGCCTGCAATTCCTTAGAGAATCTATGCATGCAGGATCTTGAGCTGCTTGATGATATTTAGCCTCATGGCCTCTTTATTTCCACTCCAAGACCATATTCTCCTCCAAAATGACATTCAACACTTATTAGTGCCTTTTTCATGGATCAAAAACACTAAATTTTGCTTAAAAGAGAGTTTTATTTCTCAAAAAATTGCCCTCAATGCCATTGCACCTGTTTTTACAAACAATGTGATGGCATCACATGAGCCTTCAGGCTCAAGCATGACCATCGTGGGTCCGATCACCATACCCAAGATGGTCACCAGCACCCTAAATTTTTTAAATCCTCCTTTCTAGCATCAAAACTACCATTTAAATTGCATAAAAAAGTGATAAAATGCAAGAGCATGGATGAGGCTCTTACCTGTCGCAGACGGTTCGTGAAAAGGTACCCTGGATCTCCCGCAACAACCACTAGAAAATCAAGAGAATTAGGGCACAAAATGCACTTTCAGAGCTCACTTTGGTAATATGGTAAAAAGTAAAATTACTTTTGCCTATTTATAAGTTTTGCAAGTCATTTTTGTTTACATTTTCGTAATATTTTAATATTTTCTCTCTATATCAATGATGGGTGTTTTTCTTGTGCAGTTATAGGTACCTTCAAAGTGAACATTGATCATTATTGACCGATTTTTGCGAGTTTTATTTTATCTCTTTTTCGGACTCATTAAATAAACGAAAAAGGAACCCCCTTGGAATCATCTTTCAACTCTTTTCTGACTCTCAAAAACTGAAAATATTGTCGAGTACTTGTCGTTTTGAACTCATTAAAGTAAATGAATCGACGTTACCTCAGTATACATGTACCCCTTTTTGGGTTGGGATTGACTATTTACGAAAAAGGTACACCTTGGTCGATATGGTCAAGAGGTTCCCTCGGATATTGTTTTCTACCTTGTTGAGTTCGAGAGACAAATTACGAAAAGGGGCAAGATGGAGTTTTCTTTTCCGTTTCTTTTTCAAACTTTCTAAATATGAAAAATATATCGATTTATTATTACGTCGAACTCATTAAAACTTTACGATGAAAGACTCTTCACCATGATGAGGCCGAGATTCTCCTTCCTAGGGCTAGTAAAACTTACTAGGATGGATTCATTCGAAGAATGAACTTACATGACAAGCATATGCTATTCCCCTCAAGCTTATGATAAAAATAATTGGGGCAATCACTAGAAATAGAGGGGGGAAATAAAGATGAGACATCCTTTGTATAGGCAGCATGTCGCTCTTGAACATGACACTCTTCTGCTCTCGTGTCGAGTTTTGGATATCCTCACTCATACACTTGTCCTCCCAGGTTTGGGTGATCCATTTTGCCTCTCATTTTGACAATTCCATTTTTCCATCATGACCTTTAGTCCTATGTTGAGTCAAATGTTGCCACACTCCGGAGTCGTGTCACCAATGTTCAAGAGAAGTCCAATCTACATTTATTTACCTATACATTGTTTTGAGTCATTACTACAGCCCTGAATATTATTCCACTTTATTCCTTGTTTCATGTCGATGATGGGGGATTCATCATTTCCCTCCTTCGACGAGACACTTCATATGTACTTCAACTCATTATCCAGGAAGATGACTTAGGAACTCCTTTTCAGTACCTTAGAGCTGGCGTGCCCTAATGGCCAGTTCTTCACATCTAACAAGAGGTCTTCATTATTGGCTTTTGATCGGATGATTCCATGAGTGTTCAACCTCAGCTTCATTATCAAATTCACAGATTGTATTGTTGTACCTTGAGAGCCATTTTCATTATTGTTGGTTTCTCTCATACATGTTAAACGTTCCACATCATTGGCCAGTAATCAGGTGGTTTTATAGCATGTTCGACTTCAACACATTTATTCACATGTTAGGATTCATACATTTATCGGGTCGGGATGGAGCGTAAGACCCTAAGTTTTGTCTATTATGGCCCAAGTTGCATGGAGTTATATGTCATTCACGATTGTACACATGTTTCTACTTTCTACTATACGGATGGTTGTGACCATACCGTGAAACTTTATATTTATGATGATCCTTGTTATCTGGATGGTTATGCCCATACCATGGATCTTTTTATCTAGTCTTCATCGTCTGGATGGTTGTGTCCATGTCGTGGATTCATGTCTTGATCTCAAATATGTATATGTATATGCGTCCTTGATTTGTAGGTCTCTTGACAGTGCATGTCCTTGTCCTTTCCAAAATCTCGTAAAGCATCTTAGTCATCACTCCTCGTTCTGCCTTCTTACTTTAGGGGACATCTATTACACAATATTTTGTCACGCCTCCTACACTTCCCTGTGACATACCCTGAAGTGCCTGAAACATGATCATTATACAGTATACTCATCCATGTATACATCTCAGATCCCTCCTTTAACTTTTCTTGGAAAATGTCTTGAGCTTTCCCTGAAGAAATAGCTCTTAAAACCCTAAAATGGGGGTCATCGCTCTTATGGAGATCAAAACCGTGATGTTCTCTTGTTGCATCGCGTTTGACCTGCGATGGAATCACTCTATTCCCTGTCATACCTGTGATGAACCCAAAAAGGTAATCTTCACAAAGAGGATGAAAAGCTTTGTGATTTAGAAGCTTCCAGAGTGATGAGTTGGAGGTGGTTTCGCATAGATGAGATTGAATCCTCCTAACTTTACCTATTTTTCTTATCTCTATGAGATACATCCTTGAGATGTGGACCTAATTCTATCTTTGGATGAGTCCTAACTCCCTCTCCCAGCCTAGAAATTCCTCCTCTCCCATTCCCAAATGGTTGGTCTATGTCCATTTTCACCCCTATGTTGAGCTTGTGTTTAGAGGCTATTCATTAGACTTGGAGAAGGAGTGTTTGGAGAGTTCTTCACTTGGACTTGGATTACCACTCAAGGAGAGCCTTTCAACATCAAAGCTATGGTTGTAAGCTTCCCTTTATTCTTTAAATAATATACAACTGTTGGTTCATCTTCGCAAAATATATATGTTCATGTATGTATTAGTTTGGCATTCCTTGATCAGCTAAGTAGGTTATTATTGGATTTTCTATTGGTTTTGGCATGCTTTGTTGTCTCTTGATTATGTGTGCAGGTACATAAGCGCTAAGAGAAGCAGGAAAAAGTCTGTGACACAAGTAGTTCGAGGATCTCAACAAAGGAAATCGGAATAGCATCAGAACGAGGTAAGTCATCTCTATCATTCTACTTTTCAATTATAATCTAGGAAGATGTCTAGTTAATTATCACTTCAGTTGCTAAACCCACTCACTGGACTAGAGGGATCATCTATGTCCGCAGAGAGGATTAACCTTGTCAACAGTTACAACACTTTGTTATTATTCCTTGTGTTTATGTACATATTTCTACTATGTTATTCACTTCATTATGCTTATCGCCATTGCAAACACTTTTCGACATTTTTCATATGCAGCTATTGTCATTATTTGTTTACTTGTATCCCTGGTAAAATATATTCATGAGTGGATAATACTTTCCTAATATACTTTTTTTCATTTACTTTGCATAGGTATGTTCCATGCACATAGAATGTAGTTGCATCCCATTGAGCCACTTGTTTTCTCCATTATAATCCAACATAGTTTTATCTTTTTTTCACATTTTCCAAAACGTTTAAAAAACAAAAACATAAAAAGAAAAAGGTGGAAACACTTTCAATATTTATTAATTTTGTTAGAGTGGTAGCCATCAATATTTGTCACCCTTGAACATGGCACAAATTTGTGTCGATGTCACACTTGGGATTTAGTATTGTCATTACGGAGAATGTTTCAATGATTTTGAGTTTTCATTCCTATTATTGGTTATTCTTATAGTCATTACGGAGAATGTTTCAATGCCTCATAAGTTTTTACTTTATTATCATTGATCTTTTTGTTTTCAGTGCTACCCAAATCCTCATTGTTTTGTGCCATATGTTCAAGAGAATTTTGAGCCTAAATTAGTCATTATGTAGTATTCTTGACCATTCATGTCAACCTTCACTATGTCAATATGTACTTGGTCATTTATTTATTCACGACAACTTTTTGGTTATTGTTTCACATCAATTTATGCAGGATACCTAAATTCCCTCATTTCAACAGATCTATTCCTATCGATGCTAACAATTATCTAGGAAGCGGGTCTAGAAATATTAATAGTACCTTGTAACTTGCCAATGTCAATGGAAGGTTTCCTCGCGATTGATAATAGGTTTACATTATTGACCCCTAATTTATTGATTCTTCAAGTCTTCAAGATCAAATATTTTATTCACACTTGTTATATTGTATTATATGCCTTAGCATCCATACTCATTATTAGAGGGTCACCTTGTGTCTATTATTGATATTCATTAATAATCGATAATTAAACAGTTTATGCCATGCTCAACATCAATGAATTTTTCCCACAAAGTCTAAGAGAATACAATGATATCGTGTTATATTAAGGAAATCTATGGTGTAAAGGTCGCTGATCCGAAACTCCGTGAGAAAAAAATCCAACCATGATAAGGGATGGTGTGGCCTAGGTTGGGTGTGATCCCTGGAAGATTTTGACGGCTTAGATTCCCCTAGGTCACAACTACTTAAGCCACAAGTTAATTGTGCCAATCATCTCAAGACTCACATAAACTAGAAGAAAAAAAAAACATCGATGCATTTTTCACATGACATAGATTTGTATAATTGCAAAGTTTGAATTGAATAAATGGGGATCAGAGAATCCTCCTGCAATGTTTTCACTCCCAAGATACCCTAGGTGGTACCAATACTTTATGAGACATTGAATACTAGTTTACACTTTTCTTAGTATGACAAGTCTTCTAGATCTATATTATGACATAGATCCACTTTGTATTTTTTCATGGTTGTGACCTTATATATGACATGGATCCACTATGTATCTTCCTTAGTGACCATATTCATGGATCCCTAATGTATTCTTTTGGCAAGCATGCTTATTTTTATATCCAAGCATGGGTATGCCTACCTTGGGGATGATTTATACTTCATCAATGGCTTTTTGATTATAAAGACATCATGGATCCTTAGTCTGGAAAACACCTGGACCTTATTCTAGTCATCCATGTCCATTATTTGTAACATATTTCAGCCATTGATTCCTCTTTTGACCTTATACATTAGGAGGGCTCTATTATACTTATATTTGGCACTCTAAGCCAAGAATCAGAGGTAAAGATCCAAAGTACAATATTGTGCTAAGATGAATTTTCTTACAAAATATTTTTTTGTCAAAAGGACATGAAGTGTGTGCTTCTTAGTAAGAAAAGTGCAGCCAATCATGACTTTCCTATGGGATAGACACAATAATTTGCAATTTTTTTGTGTTCAAACGTGTCACCCCTTAAAACTAATGGAAGATAGTCTTTTGCAAGCATCCTTATGTTACAGAATTTTAGTAAGAATTATTGGCTACGAGTATTACCATTGTTAAGAATTGGGCATCAACTTCATAGTGTGATTAGAGCTTAGGTACGATTTCATTGGCCATTTAATTTCCTATCTAATTGTGAACAATTCACAAATTATGCGAGTTAATAGAGGTATACTTGTCACTAGGAATAATTGGGCATTGGAATCACGAGTACAATAGCAAAACTCAAGGCGCATTGGAATTAGGAGTGCAATAGTGAAACTCAAGGTGTTATTTTTGTTTAAATCTTTCATGAATACATATAGATCTAGCTTCTTTCTGCCCCCAAAATACCTCTAATTTTTTTGTTTTTTAGAATGTTTAATGAGGTTTTGAGTTGTTCTAGTTTGTTGGAGTAATTACATTAACGTTTCTTTATTCAAGTTATTTTATTTTGATAAATGTGGAAAAAGGTAAGTGTTTGTTGTTGGTTTTTTGTGTGGGTTCGTTATTGACTTATTGGAGTTAAATTTAGATCAAATGGCACTTGCAAGACATTAAGAAAAACCATCCAAAATACAATTTGTTTCTTCATTGTTTCTCATTTAATTTTAATATGCATGTTATTCTTAGGAAAGAAATTTATGGTATGTATTCTTCTCTATGTTAATAACCGTCGCCCACTCATTGAGGGTTTTTTTGCTTAGCCCATATGTAGTTTTCCCTATAACAGAGAAAACATTCAATCACTTTGCATGAGGTTGAGTGGGAAGTAAGCTAGGTGAATGTTAAAGGAAAGACAATTGTGGGCCTACAAAGGAAACTTATCGTAAATTGGGTTGATTAACTCATACCCTTGATTATGGACATAAATCAACCTTAATTCACTACTAGAAAGTTATGAATTCTCTGGAAATCTCTCAACCTACTTAGAAATTGTAAATAACATTTTAGTAATGTAATAAGTGTTATGCAAAAGCATAGCTTTCCTCAAAGTTCGTGAGTAAAAGAAAATAATTCATCTCTTATTAATAACCTTCATATAATTTAGTCTCTACATTTTGTGTCTCTTTTATTCATATAATCTCAATCCATTGTGCTTAAAATGGTGCAACTCTTTATTATGTCAAATATTATTACATATCTTTGGTCCACAGGAGCACGCCTAACTTGTGGTTTGTAGCTGCAACCCATGGGCATCTAAGCCATCAAAATCACTCGAGGAATTGACCTGTCCTGGGCCACATCAACCTCTAGCATGGCTAAAAATTTTTCCCACAAAGTTTCAAACCGATGACCTTTTCACCATGGAGCACCTTAACAGAACACATTGTCACCATCTAATATATGCCTTATGGTCTCATAGTATACCCATCCTATTGTTTGAAGGAAAATGCATTTTTTGGAAAATTTGTTTACATATGTCACTAGGATTGTGTTGTAGTACTCATAAGAAGACACAGTTTTCAATGTGTTAAACAATTTCATTTGGGACTAAAGAATATTTGTTGGGTCCCTACAATACTAGTGATTACCCCATTACTATGGTAGTTGTACCCCTTATTAATATTGTTGTGCCCCTATTGCCCCCATATTGTTATTATTGTGCCCCATAGGATCCCTCGATTGTTATTTTTGTGGCTTTATATTATTATTGTTAGGTCGGCTGGGTTATATTGTGACTCCTTAGACTCCTATATATAGAAAGGAGGTTTTGTCATTTGTATCATTCAAGAATTTTTTCATTTATGTAATGTTAAGGAGTTTTGCCCCTCGAAGAGTTGAATTCTTAAGGGCTGACTATCTTTCTATCTTTTCTTGAGCTGGTTTTAACATTTGTATCAAGTTGGATTCTAGGTTTCGCTCTCCAAATAGTCATGTGGAATTTTCACTATAATTTTTTTCTGCACCGTTTCGAATTCGGAAAAAAACCATTTGAGAAGAATTGCGCTTGCACTCGGGTCCAAATTTCAGAGCTTTTCGCACTATATTTGTGGAGATATGATCTGAGGAAGTTGGCCTTTTTGCAGACTCCTGAATTACATTCCAAACAGGTGACCTGGGGAAAATTGTCATAACTTTCTCTCTAAGCATCAGATTGTAATTTCACAAAAAGGTACAGAAAGAGGACAGACTGTAGTTTCTTCTGGATATTTTTCAGAGCCAAAGGTCCAAATAGTGACACGGGCACTTCATACAAGTTCGATCTTCTGGAAAGGTCTATAATCAGGTCACTGTGGGAGATTTGGCATAACTCTTCATTGGAGAATCCAATTGGGGTCAAATTGGTGGCATTGGAAAGAGGACACAAAGGATACCATAGGTCGCAATTTCAGAACTGGATGTTCTGAAATTACAAAGATACATCAGAGGCAATATCGAGCTCCTACAAAGAAAAAAAGGTGTGTAGATTCTTTTAAATTTTTGCTTAAGATTGGTTTGAAAATTTATCTTGAAGGAATTCAAAGGGCTAGTAGAGCATTATTATCGGTAAATGATGCCCCGAGGAAAGAAAATTTAAACACCTAGTAAGGAACCTGAAAGCTCTAGCATGACTCATGAAGAAGAGGAA
>APFE030615484.1:145842-156538 GCA_000404065.3 Pinus taeda | reverse complement strand
ATTTTTTAGAAAGACCTTGTTGTCAAATTTGTTAAGAAATCTAGAGCATTAGGATTAGGTGATTTCTCATGTAATTATAACTACTTGTGAATGCTTATTACTTCTTTAGGTTAGGTTATTTTAGACTATTACAGTGTTCTTCTTCAAACAAAGTTACCAATCAAACGAGAACTATTACCTCAAAACGAGAACTCTAGCCAAAAAAACTCCAAAAAAACATGAAAAAACAGTCTGAAAACGAAAATTGTTGATGTTGGAATAACATTTTTATTGGGTAAAATTTTAACATTTTTTTAAAATGGCAGTAAAAACCAATAAAAACCAATTTTTTTGTGCAAAAGACACCCTCAAAACGAAAAGTGTTGATGTTGGAATAACGTCTTTTTTTTTCGAGGTAAATTTTCAACATTATTTAATAATGACGTTAAAGATAAAATATCATGACTCCATTCCCAATGGGGGTGGTGAACAATTGTCATTATCCAGTGGTCAACGTATGACTCTTGGCATAAGGAAAAAGTGGTGGAGGGCAGGCATACTACCTTCCCATAACGCAACAATTAATGCTTCTGCTTCAACTCGTGTGAACTTTCATTCCTTGCCTACGCAAGAAGGATCATGGGGATCCATAGCGTCTGTATTTAGGTGGTTATTTAGTGTGGGCTATGAAACATTTGGATTGTTGTTCGGCTTTCAATAGTTTTGGAATTGATTTGTGGTTCTAATTTTCCGGGTCATGCGGGTATAGTGGTATGCATACATCCGTTTCTCCTCCTTTTGCAGGTCATGTAAGGTAACAATTGCAGTTTTGTTACTTTGGGTGAATTTTTTTGTTTTACTATCTACTCAGGTGTTTGGTTGGGTAGAGAATTGGTTGATGTCAGGATTTTGTGTTTTGGGCCTTGGTGTTTTTTTTTTGCATTCCGGTTGTTATTATGGAAACCCTTTGTGTGTTGTGTATGGAATTGTGGCCAACGATATTTGGTGTCCTGTAGGTGGTGAATTATCTCGGCGCAGGTGGTTGGAGTTGGCCATAATTAAGCTTTATAGTTTTGTCTTTGCCTAGTTCTCCTGTCTAGGTGTTGTGGGTCACAGAATTATCATTGAGGAAGTTTGGTGGCTCTAGTGCCGCTTGGACTTCTGAGAGTTGGAAGGTGGTGTTTTTTCTGTGGGTTGATGTCTGGTTTTCCGTGTAGGAATTTACAGGGTAAGTTCCTCAGACAGAAAACCAAAAGGACACCGCTCACAAACAAATCACAGATCAATACACCAGTATTTTGACGTGGTTAAAACCCTCAGAGAGGGAAACAGTCCGCGGCCTGCGCCAACGTGGCTACTACAGGCAATTTATTAATAAAAGAATGAAAATTTACATAAGCTTCTCTCATGCACGGTTAACCTACAAATGACCCTCCATGCGCTTTAAATAGAATTCATGGACCAATCGGGTGTCAAGCCACGGATCAAGTGTCGGTAATACCGAGGAGAGAATGAACCGTCGGATCACTACATATCGTGAGCGTCGGATTGTAAGTTACAAAATGTACAACGGTAAAGAAACACACTTTACCTAACTCTATACCTAACTCTATACTAGACCAAGTTGAACTTAACTATTTCCTATGTGTCGGAATATCCTAACATTCCGCTGGGTCCTCCTGGTGAGAGGTCGTTGGCCAGTTTTGACCAAGGATCCTGGCCATTTCATGGTGAACTATGAGGAAGGAGACTGGAGCGGTGGCGTAATTTCACCTCTCATGGCGAGGGCGTGGAGTGTTTGGCCTGTGGTGGTTATCAGATGGCTAGCAGTGGATATTGTGGTTGGGGGCATGGTGTTGGGTCTGCCTAGACGATTTTGGAAGAAAGTTGGGGCTCGTTGTTGGTCTCTAGTTCTAACTAGGGCTCCCAAGATGAAGCATCTCCCTTGCTTATTGTGTTCTCTAGTGGGGTCTAAGTCAGATTTGGTCGGCCCGTCTCGAGGTTTTCTTAGGTATTCTAGTGCCAGGGATGGCAGTGCGAGATTCGTTTATGTTTTCATGAGTCATCCTATAGCTCCTAAGCGCAGTAAAGCTAGTGGGGGTGATGTAGTTGGCAGCAGGAAGAGGAAGTTAGTTGGTTCCATGGGTGGAAGAGGTTATATCGCCCTATCTTAGGGTATCCATGGGAGTGGTAGTAGGGGTGGAAGATCAGGTCATGGACGAGGCTCATGTGCTTATGGGCGAGGTGGTAGGTCATGACGCATGGTCTCTGAGGGGGCATGCAACTGTTGGTCACATCAGGGGATCTTCGACGCAATTGGAGATGCTTCAGTCCATCTTGGACATTTTGGAATCTCATGACAGGGTCTGGAGAGAAGAACATGAGGCAGTTATGGCCAAGTTGAAGCAGCTTCAGTAATTTCAGTGCCATGTTCGTGAACGAATTGTGGTTGTCTGGCGTGGTCAAAATATTCTGACTGCGAAAATAGAGAAGCTATAATCTTGGCTTGCTCACTTCGAACAACATATCTATTGTCTCTACTGCTCTCCTCCTCCTCCAGGGACAGGGTCAGATAATCCTACCTCAATCACTTAAGATGATTAACTATGGTAATTGGTGCCTTGCTAGTTCTTTTTTTTTTGCATGTAAGGCTTATAAGGTTGTGGGTCTCCCAATTGAGCATTTTGCTTTTTGTCTGTAGCATCGTAATAGCATAGGTCAACAAACCTGGTTGGGGTGAGGCCACATGCATTTTGGCATCCTTGGACATACTTTTTTATTAATGAAAAATCTTTGACTTACAAAAAAAATGGCATGACTCTGAAAAACTTTAAAGTTCCAACGATTTTCAAGCATGACATTAAAGATAAAATATCACGTATTTGAAATGCCTTAAAATTCCAACGATTTTTAGACATGACATTAAATATAAAATATCACGTCTTTGAAAAACCTTAAAATTCCAACAATTTTCAGTCATGGTGCTAAAGAAAAAATACGTATAAGTGTTTTCAACCATAGCATTAAAGATAAAATATCATGACTTAGAAAAACATTAAAATCTTGACAATTTTTCAACCATGGAATTAAAAACAAAGATTATGACTACAAAAAAACCTTAAGTTTTCAAAATATTTCAATCATGACATTATGGAAAAAATTTAAAAATGAACACCTAAATGAAAGAGTCATTATACCAAGAGTAATTTATTTTTTAAATACTAAATGTAGCGATTTTAAAATCTTAGCTAAGACAACTTGACACATTTCAACAAAAATTTAAAAATCAACCATCAAATTGACACACATTGTAGGGGAACTAGACCCATTGTAATGAAAACTTAAAGGTCAACCATGAAATTGATACATTGTGGGGATAGACTCATTTCAACATAACAAAAACTTTAAAATCAACTATCAAATTGCACATAATGGGATCGGGTTCCTAACCAAGCATCGACACAGACCATGAAAAATATATATATATATATATTAAAAATAAAAATGAAAACAAAAATTCAAACAACGAAAAACAAAACAAAAACAAAAACAAAAAAACACAAAACTAAATAAACAAACAAAAAAATTGGACATGACAAAAAAAAATCAATATAAAATATTAATATTATATAAAAGAGATACAAATAATACTAATAATATAAAAAAGTAAAAATATCAATTTATATAAAAATGTACAAATTTAAACAAACAACTATATAATTAATTATAATATTATATTATATATATATATATATATTCACTAATTTAAGGGAAAAAGTTTAAATTAACCCAAAAAACATTAAAAATACTTTTTTTTTTTTAAGTTTAATACAATTAAAAATTAAATATCATAAATTAAAATATATATATATATATATATATAATATATTATTTGGCCCTCAGACTGCACAGCCCGCCCTTGCCTAGGCTCGATGCCCCACATCCCGGGCGGCCATGGCAGCCAGGGCGTATCAGGGCCTTACCTAAGGGTGGCAGATCGATTCTCGGAATCGGACCTAATCGCCTAGCGTCATACATGACCAATCGATTCGAGAATCCACCTCAGGCTGCCCGAGCACATTTTTTTAATTTTTTCTTTTAATATTATTTTTTCTGAGTTTTTTTTTTTTTTTTTTCTTTTTATTTGTTGTGGTTTTTTTTTAATTTTGTTTTTTTTATGTTGTTTTAATATATAATATATATACTATATATATATATATTTATATATATATTAAAATTTTTTTGTTTTTACAAGTTGAATTTTGTTTTTTACCATTTTATGTTTGTTTTTTTTGTCTTTTTTTATATATTTTTTATATTTGATTTTTTTGGGGTCATGTTTTTTAATTTATTTTTATGTTTTATTACCAACATGAAAATCACCAACATTTAAAAAAATTTAAAAAAATTTATCCACGCTTAATACATTTGAAAATTTAAAGTGTAAAAAATAAGCCCTCAAACAAAAAGGATTGATGCTGCTTTAGCATTTTTCAAAATTAGCGTGAAAATCACTAACATTTTAAAAAAATGTTCATACTTGATACATAAAAAAAAATTGTGTCAAAAATAAACTCTCTAAAAAAAATGGGTTGATGCTGCATCAACACTTACCAAAATCAACATGAAAATCACTAACATTTTTTAAAAAAAATGTTCACATTTGATACATAAGAGAATTTAAAGTTTCAAAAATATGCTCCAAAAAAAGGTGTATTCTGAATAAGCAATTTTCAAAATTGGGTGATTTTTTTGCTACATCAAAAAATAGGTAATCAGTAAAGTTCTTGTTTGATTAGTAACTATGTTTTCATCAAACAGCTACCAAATCATAAACAATAATGGGACAAGAGACATAGGATGTAGGCGATCATCGAGGGCCAAAACCTCTCCAACTTGATAGGAAAACCCAAAACAAATTATTCTTTTTATAAAGACTTCAATTGATGAATACCAAGACCCAGATCAAGACCCTTGACACAACAACCTCTCCAAGACCAAGTCACAATACCCTTATTCACAACTTCTTTTAGCCCAAGT
This sequence comes from Pinus taeda, assembly GCA_000404065.3. Classification (NCBI taxonomy): domain Eukaryota; kingdom Viridiplantae; phylum Streptophyta; class Pinopsida; order Pinales; family Pinaceae; genus Pinus; species Pinus taeda. The sequence continues at coordinate 151,519 of APFE030615484.1, read as the reverse complement.
AAAATCTAGTCAAATTGACTTTTAACCCTGCAAATTTTGGCTACTCTACTACTTCGGCCTTCCTCAACAAATCTGGAACTTTCTGTTACCTGAGGACTGAATTATGGACCTTTATGATGTGTTTCTCCTTTGCTTGGCTTGAGGGCTTCTTTTTGTAATCTTAGCTAGCAATAATGATGGTGTGGTGACCTTTACTTGATTTCTATAAGGATTGACGTAACCATACTACAGAAACCCTAGTTTATATCACATATGCGAGGAGACTAACCCAAAAACAGTGCCAAAGATCTTTGTTCTTCCTCTCTTTCTTCTCATTGGTTATGAAGTTGGTATCCTTGTGAATTTCATGCTCCTTCTCTTGTCTTGGATGCTTGACCAAATTGTTCTTCAAGTGATGTCGAGTTGCCCTATATATAGTGGTATTTCCATGAGATATAGGCCGACTTGTCCTTTTGGCTAGGACAACATGCCTTTCTAGAATCATCCTTATTCCTTTTTGTAGGTCGACTTCAAGGGGTGCTTGTGACAAGGTCTTGGAGGGTTAATGACTTGAACAAATTCTCTTTTTATAATGTATAACATTCCCAAATAGGCCTTAAATATTTGACATTAACTCAATAGACTTTATGACTTGATGACCAACCCTAAAAGATCACAATGGGAGCCTTAACTAAAAAAAAAATGCCTTGAGCATGAAACCCATGACTCAAGCATTACAAAATAATTTTATTTTTCTTCTTTACATTAATTACATAAAATTATGATTACACATGTCATTATGAAAACCAAAACTAGTTACATTTTTCAACACTCCCTCTTAACTTGGGAGGTATTCATAACTTATACAAGGTACTTGGACATTCTCAATTTGAAGAATTCTCATAAGAAAAGTCAGATTGGTAACCCATCTGTTTAGCATCATATCATCCAGCATTGTCACATAGAAAGGCCTTGACTAACATCTCTATCTCTCCACAAGACTAGATCTCAATGTTGGCCACATCAATGATGTATAGACACCCTCATCATTGTCTCTTTTGTAACATACCCTACCCAGGTTCTCATAGTGTGTCCCACTAGGAATATTCTTATCTTGAATTCCCAGTCCTCAAAGAATATATGTCCTCTATGACTACTCTTATCTTGGATTCCCTATCTCATCCTCAAAGAGTATCGGATTCCAGATGTTTACCCAATCCTCCATTATTTCTTCCCAAGTGAAGACAAGAATGATGTGTCTATATCTCCCTCTTAACTTAGAGAGGAAATATCCATTCCATTGAAGGAATGTATCGAAGCTCCCTCTTAACTAGGGACTTGCTTCTAGCAGTTATTCAAGTGGATATCATGGGACAACCAGCTACTTGTAGAACTCCTTCCTTTGATGTCATGAATTTCTTCTTTGTCATAGAGTCCACATATTTTGGGACTTCTTTGTGGGCACACACCGTCCATCACTTTCATCCATGATTTAGTCATGTCGTCATTCCTTTCATTGGAAAGTGATCCATTAGTCCATATCTGTTCTTCCTTCATGCTAGGTTGCCTTCTTAATGCCATGTTTCCTTAAGGATATTTCATCTTGCTACATGGTCATCAGTGGTGGAAGGCATCCACAACTCTTCCCTTGGAAGCCCTGCATAATCCCATCTAGATATAAAAATAAGAAATGAACACTAGATCGAAATTACCTTTGTGATGGTATTTCATCATGACATCTTCATGTTTGCATCAACATCCTGCATACATGTTGACACATCTCCAAAAGATATTTAATTTTAAGGGTCTCTTTCATCAAGGTCTTCATATCTTTCATGGAGATATCATAGTCAAGTCTTCCAGTCCTTGGATGTTTATTGCCTTCTCCATAGTTTCATATTTCATGATCTCTCTTTCTTTCTTCACACATTTCTTTCAGGAACTTCCAGTCAATTAAGGAAATTTTGAGGTCTAAAATGGGCCTCCTAAGAAAAACATACAACTAAAATAAACTTTATAAGAACCAATAGGGTTCAAGATGATGATGTCAACCATGGGGGATGATTCACCATTTTTGGAGTAAAAAAGTAAAAATATTAACAAATAATAAAATAATAAAACTATTTTTCAACTCGTATTTTCAACTTATCTCCCTAAGGTTTTACTCAAATTTCGAGGGGGAATACTTGTTGGATGCAAAATTTAATTCCTCGTCCAAGGAGTACCCATGTTGCATACTTTTGATGTACCCTGCTACACGAAAAATGAGAAATACATTAAAAACGTTATTGCAATCACATTTTTCATGTATTTCTCATTTTTCGTGGAGCAGGGTCCATCAAAAGTATGAAACATGGGTACTCCTTGGATGAGGAATCAAATTCTGCATCCAACAAGTGTTTCCACTCGAAATTTGAGTAAACCCATTGGGAGATACGTTGAAAATGCGAGTTGAAAAAATAGTTTTTTCTTTTTTCCTTCTAAAATTTGATGATGTAATCTAATCTTATTTTGTTATTTCCACTATTATTTTATAATTTCCTTAGGAGGCCCATTTTAGATCTCAAAACTCCCCTAATGCAGAGTTATTCCAATTTTTTCAACCACCTCATATTTCATATGAGGACATATTATGTTGATTTCATTTATTCAATGTGTGAACCATGCCTTCTTGCATCCTTTCAAAGGAGGAGACCCTTTCTTTTGACCATGCTGATTTATCCATGTTACCTGCAACCATATGAAATGACTTTACTTTATCAAATACAAACATACATACCTCATTTTTGTAGGTTTTAACCCCGTACAGAAATTACCTACAAACGAATTCTAAAACAAATAAAATAAACAATGCGAGAGCATAACACATATACACAGAGATTTTCCCCTGGATCCCAAAACTGGGACTACTAGCTTGATTTTTCATTATTTTCCTTTCAATTTTATAATACATATTTATACATTCCGAATCATCCAATACGATGGATCGAAACCATCGCGTCCAAAACCATGGACCGAAAACCATCGCGTCCAAAAACATGTGTGAAAATCATGCACAAAACCATAGGTGTGTCCGCCCAACCTAACATAGGTTCCATAACCAAAATTTTCCAGGGCGCTTCCCTGAACCCCATAGAGTGGGGTTACCTGCACCCCTCAAACCCCCTTGTGACTCCCCTCGCTACACAATCGGTGCAATGAAGGGGGGGCTCCGCCCCCTTCTAACCCCCCAATTAATTATGCGGGCTAGTCATGGAAAGAATATAACACAACCCAACATTCTCCCACTTGTTGTTTTCTTTCCACAGGGGGCCACAAGAGAGCTTAGTCATTTTTCCAGCACTGAAACGCCCATTGTTTCTCTACACCAAAATAACTTCTCAGAGCTCACAGATTTTGTCAATGCATCTACAATATTCTTCAAAGTGTCCATCTTTACCAGCAACACCTTTTTGTCTTCTATCATATCCCTCACAAAGTGACACTGAACATCAATGTGCTTTTTCTTTGAATGATATGTAGGGTTCTTTACCAAGAAAATTGCACTTTTGCTGTCATAGTCTATCCTTATAGCTTCCTCTACTAACCCCATACTTGAACACAATCTCTACAACAAAACTGCTTCCTTGCTTACATGAGTGGCTGCCATGTATTTTGCCTCTGTAGTTGATAGTGCCACTACAGATTGTTTCTTACTCATCCAACTGACTGCACCTCCAAATAGGTCAAACACATACCCACTTGTAGATCTTCTCTGATCCATATCTCCAGCCTAGTCTCCATCAACAAAGCCATGAATATCCAACACTTTGTCTAATCCTGGTCTTGGTAGCACAAACCATAATCACTAATACCACGCAAAGACCTGAAAACCCGCTTCACTATTGTCCAATGCTCTTTCCTTGGTTTTGACATAAACCTGCTCAATACTCCCACTGCATGTGCAATGTCTGGTCTAGTACAGACCATTGCATACATCAGGCTACCGACTACACTTGCATATGGAACACGGGACATGTCCTCTTCCACTTCTTGTGTCTTCAGACACTGTTCAGCAAATAACCTCACACCTATAGGAATAGGAACCTTCACCAGTTTACTATCCTGCATATTAAACCTCTGCAGTATTCTCTCGACATACTTCCTCTGGTTTAACCAAAGCTTCCTCTTTGTCCGATCTCTTTTAATTTCCATGCCCAAAATATAGTTTGCAGCACCAAGACTTTCATGTCGAATTTGGAGGACAATTGGGTCTTCAAATCTTGGATAATTTCTTTGCCATTTCCAGCCAACAACATATCCTCCACATACAAGACCAGCTAAATAACACAGTCACCAATTAATTTGAAATACACACAGTGATCTTCTTTGCTTCTGGTGAAGCCAAGTCCCCGTATAAATGTATCAAATTTCTGATACCACATCCTTGGTGACTGTTTTAACCCATATAGAGACTTCTTTAACTTACATACCAGATCTTTCTTACCCTTCACCGCAAAGCCTTCAGGTTGCTTCATGTAGATCTCCTCTTCCAGATCCCCATGAAGAAATATTGTCTTCACATCCATCTGTTCTACCTCAAAATCAAAAGCAGCAACAAAAGATAAAAGTAATCTAATAGAAGTTACCTTGGCAACAGGAAAAAATATCACCAAAATCAATTCCTGACACCTGGGAATAACCTTTTGCTACCAACCGAGCTTTGTATTTCTGCACCTTTCCTTCTGCATTTGTCTTCTTCTTCAACACCCATTTGCTGCCTATGGGTTTCCTTCCAGCCGGCAACTCCACTAGATCCCAAGCCTCATTTTTGTGCAAAGATGCCATTTCATCAACCATGGCCTCTTTCCAGAGTTTTCAATCCTTTGAATCCACTGCTTCCTTCACAGTTCTAGGATCATCATCAGTAACAGACAAAGCAAAGTTTGAACAGAAATCAAATGGACTATACCTTTCTGACTGCCTTCTTTCTCAAGCTGATCTTCTCACAACCGGAGTTTGTGGCTCTTCATCTTCTGATTCCTCCTTTGCTACAGAGTCTGATTCTTCCTCCTTTAGTTCAAACTCTATCTTCACAGGTTCCTTTTGTTGGACTTCATGTTTAATAACATCTTTGACCTCTCTGAACACCACATCTCGACTGTACACAACCTTCCTTGTTACTGGGTTCCAAAGCTTATAACCCTTTAAACCATCCTTATACCCAATAAAGATGCACTTCTCAGAGCTTATAACCCTTTAAACCATCCTTATACCCAATAAAGATGCACTTTTCAGATTTACTATCCAACTTGGTTCATTTCTCCTTTGGAATATGTACATATGCATCACATCCAAATACTCTCAGATGTGAAAGAGAGGGTTTCTTACCAGTACATACTTCTTGTGGAGTCTTATCCTCCAATGCTGATGAAGGTGACCTGTTGACCAAGTAACATGCAATATCCACCGCCTCTGCCCAGATTTCCTGTCCTAACCCGGCACCACTGAGCATGCTTCTTGCTCTTTCCATCAACGCCTTGTTCATTCTTTCTGTGACCCATTTTGTTGAGGTGTATATGGAGTAGTCTTCTACCGTGCTATACCACACTTCTTACAAAATTCTTCAAATTCCTTGCTGCAGAATTCTCCACCATTATTTGTCCTCAGCACCTTTATTTTCTTCTCTGTCTGATTTTCCACCAGAGCCTTAAATTCT